>MCJB01023489.1:143863-156427 GCA_002018475.1 Nicotiana obtusifolia
AGAGTCCGTGCATAGCTAGATTCATGTTATGTCCGGGTAGACTTAGGTTCCCGCCATGCTATAACTGTACTATTTGAGTTGTCGCTTGCCTATTCCTTTATTTTACGTTGCTAATTGAGGCTAGACTTGTCTAGAGTGATAGACTTGCTATTATAGAGATTTTATGGGCTTCATGATTAGCCGCGAGATGACTGTACTCCTCTTACGAATTTCTCCCGCGTTATGCGTTCTCATCGAAAGGTTTCCCTTAAAATTTATAACTCACACGTCTATTCGTGAGTGGGGTCAAGGATCCGTCAAAACTTCTTATTCTAATGGGATCGGGCCGTTCTCCTCGGTAGGATAGATACATCTATGGTTCGTGCCATTCGATCCTCGGCGGTGCGCACGCTATGATGGATCGGGTCGTACGCCTCGGCAATAAAATAGATGTATCTATGGTTTGGAAATGTTATGATGGATGGGGCCGTACGCCTCGGCATTTCTATAAAATACTTTTATGAAATCATGCGTAATAATTGGAAAGAAGCCAACATATCTGTGAGTTTTCCCTGATTGAACTGTGACGATCTATCTGGTAAGTCCATTATATATATCCTCCGATTGAGGAGATAGCTACTAGCTAAGAGTTTGAGTTATTGCTGAGAGGAGGACTGTACCACGTATTATACTTGTTACTTTGTTTATTTTCTGTAATTCGCATCTGTTTACTTCTATTGTATCCGTCTTATTGGACCACTAGTAAGTGTTGATGCCGCCCCCTCGTCACTACTTCTCTGGGGTTAGGTTAGATACTTACTGGGTACGCGTGTATTTACGTACTCATACTACACTTGCTGCACTTTTTTTGCAGGTACTTATATGTCTAGTGGTCTTTTTGGTGCAGAGGCACGGCCATTGCGGGGACTTTACTGTGAGCTGTTTTCACGTTCAGATCCGCAGCGTGCAGAGTCTTCAGCAGAGTTATTTATATCTCCCTACTAATTTGTATTCCAGACAAATGTCGTATTTTATTATATTTTTCCTAGTTGATGCTCATGCACTTGTGACATCGGGTTTTGGGGGTTCCTACGGGTTGTTCATTATCGTAGTTTGTGTAAATATTACCCTCTATCCTTTAAATTCTATTTCATACTATCTAATTAATGAAAATTATGATTCAAAATACTAAAATGAGTAATTAAGTGAACAACTACCGTTGGCTTGCCTGACGGCGGTGTTAGGCGCCATTACGACCTTTAGTGGATTTAGGGTCGTGACACTCAAAGAGTAAAAAAAAAAAAACATAGTTGAACTGCAATAAAGCTATATAACTTTCAGAATTTAAATAATTATACCACAATAAAGAGATTGTATAAAATATTATTTATGAGATCGATAAGGAGAATTGTTTACCTGAACTAATGAAAACTATCAACTTTTTGGTTAGTGCAAGGACACCAATCGCCAAGGGCTATTCTCTAATAACCCAATTTTAAAATTGTGATATGTATAATATGGTCGATTAAAAAAGGTAATCAAATTTTATTTTTCCTTACAAAATATGAACTACTTGAGCTGGCTTAACAATTAGGAATTAAAACTATCAACCGTAGAGTGAAAATAATTTTAAATTAATAAAATATTCAATTGATATGAGTTAGAATGCCTAACCAATTTTATGTGATGAATACAGTGAGCCAAATAGCTGTACAACATTCGTAAATGAGTGAAGTTTAAACCAGTGATCATATATGAGACATTAGCCAAATAGTAAATTGAAATAGAACAGAGGAAAAATCTCTAAAAATTTGTCTGGTATTCAAAAAATAGTGATAACGCACGAACAACTATTATTATATAACTTCAACAAAATAATATAGGGTAAAGGATTTACCTCATCTCACAAGCAAATTTTCTTATGCGGATATCGATATTGTGAACGTCTTATGATAAAGAATGTAAAATAATAGCTTCTTTTATGAAAATGGTCTAGCTTCTCTTTATTTTAACCTGTTTTGGTTCTAAAATTCTAGAAATCTAAATTGAATCCAAAACCAAAACAAAGTGAAGACACAAAGTATTAACTGATAATTTAAAAATCCTAAACCTACGATCAGTGAAGTAAGACTATAATGAATCCTAAATCTACACCAAAGAGACAATGAAAATTGAATCCTAAACCGACACAAAAAGGGACATCGAAAAAAATACCATAATTAAGAATTAAAAAAAACCCTTAAGAATCTGAAAACTAATGAAAACAAAAACCAAAGAATCCCAAACAATGTAAACTCTAAGCAAGTCACGGCAATTTTATTTTTCTCCCAAAAAAATAGATATTACAATTACAATTATATCATATATATATATATATATATATATATATATATATATATAATGCACTTACGAAGGGCATAAAAAGCAAATGACATTTTGATAGGACTTTGTACTTTTAATATAGTATAAATAGCTAAGTTCCTAATATGTCTAGGAAAATGTATCACAACATTAAATATAGGACGTGATACATGTAGTAAACGGTTAATTGTCCCTTTATGAACTGAATTATTTTTCCCGCGTATAAAGAATAATCAAAATTTCTTAAGATTTTAAGTCATGTTCAAGGATAAGTGTTGAACTAGGTTATTATTCCTTGCATAATCAAACTTGGTTGATGAATATGGTGTTAGTAGGGGTATTCATGGTTCGGTTTGGGTCAGTTTTCCTTTAGAAAGAAATCAAATGTGACGACCCGGCCAGTCGTCTCGTGGGTTACCACTCCGTCTTCCCCATTCCTACTTCATTTACGCATCGTATCCGTGTTTTATGTGATCGAGTTGAGTAGTTTGCGTTCGGAGTGAATTTGATAAGAAATGAGACACTTAGTCTCTTTTAAGAAGGTTTAAGTTGGAAAAAGTCAATCGGATGTTGACTTAGGAGTTAAAGGGTTCGGATGTGAATCCCGATGGTTCGGTTAGCTTCGGGAGGTGAATTATTGTTGGAAACGCATTCATGAAACCTTAACTAATGACTTTGTGTCTTGTTGTAGGTTTTGATAATCAACAAACCATTATTGATGAGATGACGAGATTGCTATGGACCTTGTTGTGATTACAAGTCAAGCTCTCAAGATGCTAGAAATGCAAATCAATAAATGGAACAAGTTGATGTTGAAGCAAAAAGATTGAAGAACAAAAGACGACACATTTAGTCGTAATTTTAGTTTGAGTTTTTATGTTGTTATTTTGAATTATCTCTCGTTTTTAAGAACTTAACTCAAAGTCTAAAAACGTTTTTAAAATAACATTAGAAACAATTCTCAAACATGTATTTTCACAATTAATAAACTTATCGATATTGGAATAAGGCCAATAATCGATTATCTAATATAGATAATTGATTATCTCTTGGCCTCAGTCAATAATCGATTATCAGTACTTGATAATCGATTAGTGCATTTCCAGAGAGTAAGTAATGCATTTCCAGAGAGTTTAGGAATCGATTATCAGGCACAGATAATCGATTATCTACCTCAAGTAATCGATTATCTGGCTGTGATAATCGATTATCTTTGTTACCGTTAGGCTCCAACGGATAGTTTTTGTTACTAATCGATTAGTTATTTGAATTAATCGATTATATGGCAACGGGCAGAAGACTTATTGCCCTTAAACTCTTGTTTTCTCAAATGGGAGTTTTGCCAAATATTGCCAACGGTTATATGAGGTTTTGGGGTTATAAATAGACCCTCTTAAACCTCATTTGAACACAACACAATACCTAAAAATCATAAGATAAATTGCTTCAAGTATTCTTACTTCTTTGAGCTATATTTTGAGCTATTTCTTGAAAGCATTGTTGTGTTCTTGAGCTACAATTTTATTCACTTCATCTACTCTTGAGAGAGTTGTAATTCTAGTAAAAAATAGTGTTGTCATACACTTAAGGGAAGTTGTCCCTTGTTGTTAGGAAGAGTGTCTTCCTTGTTGCACGGAGCTTGTAGGTTTCAAGTGTTCGTGTTTGTATTGCAAAGCTTGTGTGATCAAGTTTTGTGTTGTAACGGTTTGTTAAGCACCCGTAAGCTTGACAAGTGATAGTGGAAATCTCAAGTGTGATCTTGAGGAGTGGACTAGCTACACGTTGTAGTGAACCACTATATATCTGGGTGTACGCTCTCTATTTACATTTCCGCAATTACATTCTTGCTATCTTATTTTCGCACTTATACTTCAATTATATATCTTGATTGCGAAAATTAGACGAAGCTTGTAAAAACGCTATTCACCCCCCCTCTATCGTTATTCATTTATTCTAACAATTATGACTTAGGAGTGCGATCGGAATTGCTTTTGAAGGTCCGGTGTAGAATTAGGCTTGAATTGGCGAAGTTAGAATTTTGGCGATTTCCGGTCGATAGGCGAGATTTTGACCCGAGGGTCGGAATGGAATTCCGAAAGTTGCTGTAGTTTCGAGATGTGAATTAGGACGTGTGTGAGGAATTTCAGGTCATTCGGACGTGGTTCGGTTGGGTTTAGATCAAAGAGCGACTTAGAAGATTTAGAAAATCCTTAGGCTTGAATCCGATGCGAATTTGATGTTGTAATGTTGATTTGGGCGTCCCGGAGGTTGGAACAAGTTTGAATAATGATATGGGATATGTTGGTGTGTTTGGTTGATGTTCCGGAGGCCTCGGGTGAGTTTTGGGTGGTTAAACGGATTAAACCATCGTTGGAAAAGCAAAAGTTGCAGAAAAACCAGGTGAGAATGTGGACCGCACAACTCAAATGCGGACCGCATATCTCACAGAGGAGTCGCAAACACAAGCAGAAATCTGGGCAAGATTCGCGACCAAAATGCGGCCAGAATGCGAACCGCATATTTGACAGTGGAGATCGCATACTAAGACAAAAATTTGGACAAAATCTACGTCAGGAATGCGACGAGAATGCGATTGCAAAACATGAAATGCGAACCGCAAACCTCGCTTTGTGTTGATTTCATGGTGAAGGCTAGGGCTATCTTCGCGATGGCTACGTCAGAAATGCGAACCGCATACCTGTTATGCGGCAGGTATGCGATCGCATAATTGACCGGGCAAGGGTGTTTTAACTCGATTTTTGACCACTCTATAAATAGAACTCAGTGCTCATTTTGCCATGCAAAACCCATTTTCGATACCCACAAAGAGAAACACCTCCAACCACCATAGAATCACAACAAATCAACCTCAAAACCATATCAAAGGGAGAATTTCTTGAACAAGCTCTTAAAGAAGAGAGCTTTGACCATCTTGAACGTAGTTGGAGCTAGGGAACTCGGATTGAAGCGAAATCTTGAAGGATTTTTGGAAGATTTTCAAGAGAAATCTCGAGGTAAGTGTTCCTAACTCATTTTTGGAGGAATTACCTCAGTTTATCATCGTTTTTAGCAATTGATTGATGATTTAAGTTGGGAAAATGGTGGAAAGCCCTAAAGTTTAGATTTGAGGGTTGGAGGTCAATCTGACGTCGGAATTCGACAAATTTTATATGGTTGAAATCGTGAGGAGATAAGGAACCCGTTGAGGTGATAATTACCAAATTTCAAAAAGTGGGCCCGGGGCTCGGGTTTTCTAATTTCGGGATTTCTTGATATTTTTCGATTGCCTTGCTTGGGCTTTGTTTCCACAACATATTGTGATGTAATTGTTCTGAATTTGGACAGATTCGACGCACGTGGAGGCCAATTCAAAGGGCAAGGGCGTCGCGGGCTAAGGATTTAGCCGATTTGAGGTGAGTAATGCTTGTAAATGATGTCCTGAGGGTTTGAAACCCCGGATTTTCACATCGTAGTGCTATATTGTGTCATTTACTACTAGGGATTGTGACTTGGTCCATCCCGATTGATGATTTTGCTACGTGATTGATTGAAACTTATTGATATCATCATATTTGGGCATCTCGCCGGTTATGTGGACCCTTCAGGGGTATTTGTCATTGTTTGCTAAATCATATATGGGCATCTCGCTGGTTATGTGAACCCTTCGGGGATATTTGTTACTGAATTGATTCATTTCATAAACTCAATTTTGAAAATTAAATGACTTTGCATATGATATGTTGGATCGGGTGACACGCCGTCACGAGATATTGCGCTACTGAACCCCCCACAGTGAGCGCCGGGTACCCAGGGAACGGGTGGCACGCCGCCACGAGAGTCATGACGTGCATTGCATTTAGTGTGTGGTGTTGTTTCCATTTACTTCATGTTATTTGCTTAGAATATTTACATGTTGTTACTGTTTCATCGTGGATTGCTCTAAGCCTTATGTGTTTTCTTACTTTCAGTCATTATTTATATGTATTACTTGTTAGAATAAATGAATAACGATAGAGGGGGGGGGGGGGGAATAGCGTTTTTACAAGCTTCGTCTAATTTTCGCAATCAAGATATATAATTGAAGTATAAGTGCGAAAATAAGATAGCAAGAATGTAATTGCGGAAATGTAAATAGAGAGCATACACCCAGATATATAGTGGTTCACTACAACGTGTAGCTAGTCCACTCCTCAAGATCACACTTGAGATTTCCACTATCACTTGTCAAGCTTACGGGTGCTTAACAAACCGTTACAACACAAAACTTGATCACACAAGCTTTGCAATACAAACACGAACACTTGAAACCTACAAGCTCCGTGCAACAAGGAAGACACTCTTCCTAACAACAAGGGACAACTTCCCTTAAGTGTATGACAACACTATTTTTCACTAGAATTACAACTCTCTCAAGAGTAGATGAAGTGAATAAAATTGTAGCTCAATAACACAACAATGCTTTCAAGAAATAGCTCAAAATAGAGCTCAAAGAAGTAAGAATACTTGAAGCAATTTATCTTATGATTTTTGGGTATTGTGTTGTGTTCAAATGAGGTTTAAGAGGGTCTATTTATAACCCCAAAACCTCATATAACCGTTGGCAATATTTGGCAAAACTCCCATTTGAGAAAACAAGAGTTTAAGGGCAATAAGTCTTCTGCCCGTTGCCATATAATCGATTAATTCAAATAACTAATCGATTAGTAACAAAAACTATCCGTTGGAGCCTAACGGTAACAAAGATAATCGATTATCACAGCCAGATAATCGATTAGTTGAGGTAGCTAATCGATTATCTGTGCCTGATAATCGATTCCTAAACTCTCTGGAAATGCATTACTTACTCTCTGAAAATGCACTAATCGATTATCAAGTACTGATAATCGATTATTGACTGAGGCCAAGAGATAATCAATTATCTATCTTAGATAATCGATTATTGGCCTTATTCCAATATCGATAAGATTATTAATTGTGAAAATACATGTTTGAAAATTGTATCTAAGGTTATTTTAAAAACATTTTTAGACTTTGAGTTAAGTTCTTTAAAAACGAGAGATAAATCAAAACAACATAAAAATTAAACTAAAATTACGACTAAGTGCATCGTCTTTTGTTCTTCAATCTTTTTGCTTTGACATCAACTTGTTCCAAGTATTGATTTGCATTTCTAGCATCTTGAGAGCTTGACTTGTAATCACAACAAGGTCCATAGCAATCTTGTCATCTCATCAATAATGGTTTGTTGATTATCAAAACCTATAACAAGACACAAAGTAATTAGTTAAAGGTTTCATAAAAGCGTTTCCAACATTACTCACTGAGTTGGAAGTACTCACATTACTCCCTGCACTATGTGTGCAGATTCAGGCGTCATCGGTTCCGCTCCGAGGTATTGACTACTATTGTCAGAGCGGTGATTCAGAGAATACGAGGTAGCTATTGGCATCCGCAGCCCGTACCTCTTTTATCTTATTGTTCCATTTCCTTCAGACAATTGTGCCAAGAATATTGTAATAGTAATCTTATTATTAGGATATCTTTAGTTGCTCATGTCTTTGTGACACCCCGGTTCGAGCTGTAGTCGGGATGGTTCACTATATTTTTCTGCTAATTTCGGTTATTAAACCGTACTTATATTATTTTCGTGTTGTTTAACTGTTTAAATCGAGGTTTAGTTTGGATTGGCTGGCCTTGTCTTCGCGAGAGGCGCCATCACGACCGGGTTGGGATTTTGGGTCGTGACATCAAACCAATTAAGTCGATTTTTTAAATATTAGAGCCAAATCAAACCAACTAACTAGCGTTTTTTAAAGGTTCGATTTATGTAGGTATTAGTCGTTTTTTCGGTTATTTCAGTTTTTTGTCTATATCAAGCCAAATTTATAACATTTGGTACGGTTCACATGATAGTATAAATTCACAGTCTTAAGAAAAATCAATTTAAAGATGATGAGATTTTATATCTTCTATTAAGCACTTTTTCGGGGATTCCATCTCTGTTTCATCAACTTTTAGAACATA
Source organism: Nicotiana obtusifolia (assembly GCA_002018475.1). NCBI lineage: Eukaryota > Viridiplantae > Streptophyta > Magnoliopsida > Solanales > Solanaceae > Nicotiana > Nicotiana obtusifolia. The sequence goes on from MCJB01023489.1 coordinate 152,228, forward strand.
TTCATGATAGTGTCCTCTTAATTAATCTCTATTGACCATGTAAAGCATCCAATTTTCTACAACAATTTAAATGAAGTTGCTAACCAATTGTGAGTTCTTGAAAAGAAAAGGAAAAACAAACCTAAAAATTGAAATAGTGAAAATCATGAACCACTTGACCTCATATAAGAAAAATATGAATCACTTGACTATAATATATAGAGAGTTGAACTTGACTTGTGTCGCGCTATCCATTTTAAAGATAAAATATTAAACCATATTCTTATGCGATGAACACACGTCACTGAATAATTCACTTTTTAATTTTTGTCTTTAACGTGAAGAATATAGTCATGTCAAGGCTAATCAGCAATAAAGTCATATATCTAATTTTATTTGGTCAAGAAAGGAAGAAAATTAGAGACACACAAGAGTATTAAAGTGAACCACTTCAGAGATAGCTAAATTATTTTCCGCATCTTGCAATTTGCATCCGTATGCACAAAATAATATATACAAGTATTCCATGTAACATTTACATTCACCTCGCACTCTTTCAAGTTGCATACTTGATTATGTTCTGATAAACACATTCATATTCAATGCAAGGGTTTTCAAGTAAGATTTACATTCACCTTTTACTTCTTCAAGTGGCAAAAATGATTATGTTCAAATAAATTTCATATAAGAAAATATCTTATCCTTAGCACAATAATAGATTGAAAAAAAACTTAAAAAGATATAATTTAGCATAACCTAGAATGTACCTTGAAATGATTCAGCAAAAGCCATTTTTCACGGAATATCCAAATCTGTTGAAACTAACTATGGAGCCTAACCATCCTTTAACTTTTGTTCTTCCAATAAAATCTTTTAATTATTTTTCAGCAACTCGTATATCTAGAGCCAAATCAACAAGAGATTTTACAACTCTAGCAAATTCTTTTGTCAACTGATACATAGTTATAAGTCCCATACTAAAAGTTTCTTTAAAAAAAATCCATAATGATATGCTCAAATTACACCTTAAAAACAGTGTAAACGGTCGGTGTCAAATATAATAACCCAACAAGGTTGGGGTCGAATCCCACAGGGAATAGGTGTGAAACGTTTACTTAATTAGTGTAGTACTCAACTAAGTCGTAGTTCTATCTAGTAATTGTAACCGAAAGATGTATTGAATTTAAGGTTAAATGAAGACTAATTGCAATATTATGTATGTAAATAATATGATTTAAAAAAACCAAGGTTGTGTCCCCCTTAATGTAGTATAATGCTATTGATATTAATATTATATATTTCCAACGGAAGACTTTCTTGATTGTCACGACCCAAAATCCCAACCCGATCGTGATGGCGCCTCTCATGAAGACAAGGCCAGCCAATCCAAACAAAAATTTATTTAAACAGTTAAACAATACGAAAATAATATAAGTACGGTTTAATAACAATAATTTGCGGAAAAATATAGTGAATCATCCCGACTACAGCCCGAACCGGGGTGTCACAAAGTCATGAGCAACTAATGAAATCCTAATAACAAAATTACTATTACAATGTCTTGGCACAATTGTTAGATGAAAATGGAAATAACATAATAAAAGAGATACGGGGCTGCGGTCGCCAACAGCTACCTCGTAACCTCCGAATCACTGCCCTGGCAGTAGTAGTCAATGCCTCGGAGCGGAACCGTTAACGCCTGAATCTGCACACATGGTGCAGGGAGTATTGTGAGTACTTCCAACTCAGTGAGTAATACATATAAATGATGACTGAAAGTAAGAAACACATAAGACTTAGAGCAATCCATGATGGAACAGTAAAAACATGTAACATCTCAATTAGATAACATGAAGTAAATGGAAACAACACCAACACAACCAAAAATGCAATGCAATGCAAGTCATGACTATCGTGGCGGCGTGCCACCCGTTCCCTAGGTACCCGGCGCTTACTGTGGGGGGTTCAGTAGCACAATATCTCGTGACGGCGTGTCACCCGATCCATGCACATTACATCTCGTGGCGGCGTGCCACCCGATCCATTAAAATTATTTGAAAATATCATTTAAGTTTCAAAACTGAGTTTATGAAATGAATCAATTCAGTAACAGATACCCCTGAAGGGTTCACATAACCGGCGAGATGCCCAAATAATACCCTGAAGGGTTCACATAACTGGCGAGATGCCCAAGTATGATTTAGTAAACAATGACAAATACCCCTGAAGGGTTCATAACCGGCTAGATGCCCAAATATGATGATATCAATAAGTTTCAATCAATCACGTAGTAAAATCATCAAAACGGGATGGACCAAGTCACAATCCCCAGTAGTAAACGACACAGTACAGCACTACGATGCGCAAATCCGGGGTTTCGAACCCTCAGGACATCATTTACAATCATTACTCACCTCAAATCGGCTAAATCCTTAGCCCGCGACGCCCTTGCCCTTTGAATGAGCCTCCACGTGCGTCGAATCTGTCAAAATTCAGAACAATTACATCACAATATATCGTGGGAACAAAGCCCAAGCGAAACAATCAAAAAACACCAAGAAATCCCGAAATTAGAAAACTTGAGCCCAGGCCCACGTCTCGAAATTCAGAAATTATCACCTCAACGGGTTCCTTATCTCCTCACGATTTCAACCATATAAAATTTGTCGAATTCCGACACCGGATCGACCTCCAACCCTCAAATCTTAACTTAAGGGTTTTCCACAATTTTTCCAACTTAAATCACCAATTAATTGCTAAAAATAGTGATAAACTGAGGTAATTCCTCAAAAATTTAGTTAGGAACACTTACCCGGAGATTCCTCTTGAAAATCCCCCAATATTTGCTTCAAGATTCGCTTCAATCCGAGTTCTATGGCCCCAAGTATGTTTAAGATGACCAAAACTCTTCCTTTAAGAAATTGTCCATGAAAATCTCCTTTGGATATAGTTTTGAGGTTGATTTGTTGTGATTCTATGGTGTTTGGAGGTGTTTCTCTTCGTGGGTAACGGAAATGGGTTTTGCATGGCAAAATGGGCACTGAGTTCTATTTATAGAGTGGTAAAAAATCGAGCTAAAACACCCTTGCCCAACCAAATATGCGATCGCATACCTGTCGCATAACAGGTATGCGGTTCGCATATTTGACGTAGCCATCGCGAAGATGGCCCTAGCCTTCACAGCGAATTCAACACAAAGCGTGGTTTGCGGTTCGCATTTCATGTTTTGCGATCGTATTCTCGTCGCATTCCTGACGTAGATTTTTGTCCAAGTTTCTGTCTCAGTATGCGACCTCCATTGTCAAATATGCGGTTTGCATTTTAGGTTTGTGGTTCGCATTCTGGCCGCATTTTGGTCGCGAATCTTGCCCAGATTTCTGCTTGTGTTTGCGACTTCACTGTGAGATATGCGGTCCACAGTTGAGTTATGCGGTCCGCATTCTCACCTGGTTTTTCTGCAACTTGTGCTTTACCAACGATGGTTTAATCCGTTTAACCATCCAAAACTCACCCGAGGCCTCTGGAACCTCAACCAAACACGCCAACACATCCCATGACATTATTCAAACTTGTTCCAACCTTCGGAACGTTCAAAACAACTTATCAACACCAATTCACGTTGGATTCAAGCCTAAGGTTTTCAGAATCCTCTTAGTCGCTATTTTGATCTAAACCGACCCAAACCACGTTCGAATGACCTGAAATTTTGCACACAAGTCATAAATCACATATCGAAGCTACAGCAACTTTCGGAATTCCATTCCGACCCTCGGATCAAAATCTCGCCTATCAACCAGAAATCGCCAAAATTCTAACTCACCAATTCAAGCCTAATTCTACACGGAACCTCCAAAACTAAATTCGATCACTCTCCTAAGTCATAAATCCTCTCCCGAAACTAACCAAATCATCGGAATTCACAACCGAGCCTTCTAACTCATAAGTCAACATCTAGTTGACTTTCACATTTTAAGCCTTCTTAAAAGAGACTAAGGGTCTCATTTATTACCGATTTCACTCTGAATGCAACTTACTCAACTTAATTACCTAAAACACGGATAACAAGGCATAATGATACAGAAATTGGGAAAGACAGAGCAGTAACCCCTGAGACGATTTACCGGGTCGTCACATTCTCCCCCTCTTAAACAAACGTTCGTCCTCGAACGGGTCAAGAGACATACCTGAAGTTTCAAATAGGTGAGGATATCTGCTCTGCAT
>MCJB01023500.1:5091-58349 GCA_002018475.1 Nicotiana obtusifolia
CCCAGGTAAGTATTTTTCTTTTTTATTTTTATTTTAATCTTGCCCCATACCCAATAACCCGACCCACATACCCGTTTTAACTAACATTAAGACCCATATAACATTCCAAAACTCACCCGACTTCAAACACACATCAAAACATAACAACAAACTCACCCCCTGCTGCCCGCTTCTTCTTCTTTCAATTTTTCACAAAAAAAAAAAAATTCAGCTTTTTCCTTCGCTACTGTCTCCATCTCCATGTATGTGGTTATTCTTCTTCTTCTTCTTCTTCTCTTATCTTTTCTTCATGTAATTTCATTAGTAAGTGTACACATTCCCAACCCCAAATCCCCCATGTCTTCTAGTTCTCCCACCTTCACTTAATGTTATTGACACTTTTATGGTAGTGTGTTATTTGGTGGAAACTTGTATGTTTCATGTGTGTCGGAGTAGTAAACTAGAATTCCCTCTACTTTGTTGAAAATCGGGAGGGCCATTATGTTCCACCATTGTTGAAATTGAAGAACACATTACATGCTCACATTCTGTTTGTGTAAATGCCTGAATGAAAATTTTTGTGCATCGGTGAAGTCTGAGTAGCCGAAGACACTCGTGTATGCGTTTGGGCTAAGTGTGGAGTGTCTCGGGAGACTTTTACAAATAGGGGGTTAGGACTTTGACAACGCACATGTTCTTACGCCATTACTTATGTATATGTATATTGTACAATTGTGTAAGTTAGCTTAATGTAGTATAATCTAGCATTAGTATATAAGGTGCTGAGCTTTTTCCTGTACTTGTCCTTATTGACTATTCACGTTGCCATGATCCATATTCCTTTTGTCGCATGGGGAAGTCTTGAGTACCCATAGTTGTTGTGTTGCAACACTTGTACTTATGCTTCGTTTTAAGTGTGGGGTAAATTAACGACTTGCATGCTTACGACATATGTCTTGCACTTTGCTCACATTCATGTTTACTCGTGTTGCAGGATACCATGGCCCGTGACAACATTACTAAATGGAAAGGCACTGGAAAATCCTCCGCTACCTCGCCGGTTCCAAAAAAGCGAAAACAGGGAGAGAGCTCCTCTAGGCAATCCAAAGGAAAGCAGGTGGATGAGGGGTCTCAGCGAGTACCATCAAGGCCTCGGCCTCGCTTGGAGTTGGTCAATGATGCTGCTGCTGTGTGGCACCGAAACTTTGTGCGAACGGGATGCTATGTCTCAGAGATGGGCATTAACACCACCATTTTAGAAAGGTGATTCCCAGATGTGCTCGCCAGACTGCGAGCTTTAAGGATGGAAAATTTTTTGGACTGCCCAGGGCCTGCAAATCTGAGTATGGTCCGTGAACATTATGCAAATTGGAACCATCACAGCTCAACCTCCTATGTTCGAAGGACAGATGTGCCAATGGGTAGAGAAGCGTTGTGCGACTATTTAGGGGTTGAGAATGCCGACCCATGGAGACTTCAGCGCCTCATTCAGAGTCCTCCATATGAGCTGATGCGTCACACATTGTGTGGCATCGATTCAAATGCAAAGTGGCTGAGGAAGCAGGGAAACATCCATCTCTCCATGGTGCGTGCAGATTTCAACAACACTGCCAAGGTATGGCAGAACTTTGTGCAGACCAGATTAATGCCTGCAGAGCACAGCAGTGACTGCACTCGTGCCAGAGTGTGTTTTATCTTCTCGCTTATGAACGGCCAACCCATTAACATCGCTGAGATCATGCTCAACGAGATGGCCCGCACCAGATTCGGGCGGCATATTCAGCGATTGTTCTTCGGAAATCTTCTAACACAGTATATGCGGTTTTTGGGAGTACCCGAGTACCCTGGGCACGATGAGGTTGTGGAGGCACCGACAGGGCTAATGGACATCACCTCTGTCATGGAAACATCGTCCAAACTCACCCCAGTTGCTTGACTGGAGCGTGAAGAGAATTTTAGCAGGTATATATATAACGCTCTAAATTTGATCATGAGCAGGACCGGCGTTACCGATGAGGAGCTCATGCACTTGAGAGATGATTTATCCAGCGCCTCTAAGGAGATGTTAGGGATTGCACCTGGAGCCCTGTTCATCCATCAGAGGACGCCAACACGGTTCAGGGCTCGGATATAGAGGGTGATGATGGCGATGGCGCGACCGGACCAACGGCGATGGTGCCCTTTGAATCGGATTCTGAGGAAACCGGCACGGGTTGACAGGGAGTTTCTTCTCACCCTACTTTATTTTACATGTTTGCATGCATCGAGAGCTATGCATTATTTAAGTTTGGAGTGGGCAAACTACCTGTGTTGTATTTTATTTTGGTTCTTTTAATAGTTATATTGTTATAATTTTTAGTGTATAAACTAAAAAATTTTCGAAAAAAAAAATTCAGATTTTTCCCGACGATGGATCGTTTTCTTGAGGGATAAAGTTTGATTAGAAACAACAAAAAGATTTTTTAATTTTTAGGATAGTTAGGTAATATTCCTTGGTTTTTCTTAAGGCACCGGTTCTTTTCCAAGGATGTAGCTCGAACCGGGCAAATTAATTTCTTTGTAGGAATAGTTTAGAAAGAAACTGAGTTATGTTGAGATACTTATTGACATGGTTGACGCCGGCATAATAGGCTATGACACACGCTCTGCTTTCCTGCTTAGTTGAAGTGAATTGTAAGCCTAAGAAAAAAAGAAAACCGCCTAATTTGTGACGCCTCTTCTCAGTTGTTGACTTGTACACCATATAGTGTAATATTGCTTAATTTTCTCAATTATGTGTGCTTGCTTGACTTGAGATTTGAACAGAACCGTCGTGATTGAGTCATGTGCAATGTGTGAGTAAGGTTTTGTGATTCTCTGTGCTATCCTGTGTAGTCTAGAACTTGCCCCGTGTGTTAATTGAAGCGAAATTGTAAGTTAGACTAATCTAGGAGATGATATAGGCATTTTATTGTTTGATTATGGATGTTCTTGTCACATCAAAATAAAATTGTCTGTTGCTAGCCCCTTTGAGCCTATAGGCCTTTTTCTTTGGTACCCACATTACGAACCATTCTCTTGTTTTGTTCTTGAATTAAACCTGTTTGAACCTTTACCTCCTAAGGCACTTAATCGCTAAAAGAAGTAAGGGTAGATATTGGGGATTTTCTTGCTTTTGAGTGGAACCATGAAAGGACCTGTCGGTGCACTGAAGTTGAAATTAAGAGTCACTAGCTGATGAGTAATTGTATGGAGTGTGAAAAAAAACATAGGAAAAAAGAAAAGAAAAAAAAACAAAAAAGGAAAAAAAAAAGAAGAAAGAAAAAAATATTAGAAAAATGATAGTGAAAAATACATAGAAAACGCCTCCTATTGATTTGTGCTAGTGGAATGATAGAAGTGCTTAATTGAAAGAGGAGAGCTACGTATATGAGACAAGTGAATCGACTGAAAAGAAAAGGTGCTCAAGTTGTGATTGTAATGTATTAAGTGCTTAGGAGGACTAGTCACTATTCCTAAATATATCCTACTCGTCCCTTAGCCTACATTACAACCTTAAAAGTTCTAATTGATCCTAGATTTGACTAGCTTAAATTAGTAGAGATCTACACTACGGGCAAGCTTATGGTACTACCACGGGAAGCATATGAATTCATTTTGAGAGTGAGTGAATTTGTTCAAATTGTGTGATATCATTTATCTATGTTCACTCTTCTAATTGTGGTAAGGGTACATGATTTCATAAATAATTGGTAATGTTGTAAATTTTCTTGTTGGGTAAATGTATGTATTGAGATTTCTTAATGGTTGCAAGTCGGCTCTTGAGGTTGGGTGGTGACAATTGGGTTGTTGAATTATATTGAAGTATTATGCGTGGGTAGACTTAACGAGAAGAATATGGATTAATTGTGTGTTAATGCTTATTTGCCGGTGTTGATTATGTTCAAAAGTATGGTTTGGTTAAAAATTCGAATGCTCCTTCATGATATAAAGTGTACGTAGTTGGGAGGTTGTTAAATAATCTCATTGCTCGAGGACGAGCAAGAGTCTAAGTGTGGGGTGTTGATGTTTAGTATAAAGTATATATATTTCTATGTAAATCACCTCATATTTGGCTTTTGTTTTATGAAATTGGGATGTTAATTGCTACGATTCATGTTAATTTAAAGTGTTTTTATTTCTAAGAATGAGTCGGGAGCAATTGGGGGCGAAACGAGAAAGAATTAAGCCGAAACGGAGCAAAAGCGGACAAGGGGGCAGTTGGGCGCTGAAGGCAGTAACTTCAGAGACCTCACTGGATGCAGCGCCCTGGTGGGCGCTTGGCGCCACCCAGGGCGCCGATGACGCGGACTTCGGCTATTTTGCCTAGGACTCTCCTATTTTCGACCCTATCCCTTCCCAACACCTTTATAAACACGTCTAAACCTATGTGGACGAGAGAGACGTGGTTTTGGGGGCATAAACTCAACACATAATCAAGCGGAAGCATCAAATCTCAATTTCTTCATCCTTTCTATTATTTTTACAATTTATTCCAGACTTTATATTTTGGTTTGATTTTATCATGAGTGGCTAATCACCCCTTGTTCTGGGGTTGTGATTAGCCATGAATATTGTTGTTCGATCTTAACGATCCTTGATTATAATTCATGAATATATGGTTGTTTCTTCAATTCTATGTTTAATTGCTTAATTGTTTGGCCAACAGTTAGGTTCTATCAACTATCTATGCTATGTTTGGGAAAACTATGTTTAGATTAGAGAAGAATTGAAAAGGGCATGTTCTTAACCTTTAAGGGGGGCGGATACGTGGTTAGGATAGGAATATACCTAATCACCATGCTTAATTAAATATCGTGTTTTTATTGCGTTCTTAATAGGTTGATTCCATAGGAATATATGTGTTAATCTATTGAGAATAGGCGAGTAGTACTTCGGAAGAAGGCTTTGAGAACGTTTATCGATTAGTTAGCAATCATGAGTGAATTATATGAAAGGGAGAGTTAATTAGAACACAATAAGATTGGTGAATTAATCACAACCCTGGAATGTTTGTCTCTATTGATTGAACAACTATTAATTAGTTCTTTGATAATATAGTTATAACTTAGAGCTGTAGTTTAGAATAATCAAATTATTGAACTTGAATTTTGCTTGATTGAATAACAATATTAGTGTGTTAGTAAGTAGTTGAATTAAGTCCCTGTGGATACGATATCTGGACTCAAAATCCTACATTACTTGTGACCACGTATACTTGCGTGTGCGTTAGGGAGCAACAGCCTGCGAGCAAAACAACAGGCATATGAACTCTCCAATAGTTTTGGCTCAACTCTCTAACGATCAACACGATCTAAGGTTCCTGGATCTGCACAAAGAATATGCAGAAGGGTAGTATGAGTACACCGCAATTGGTACCCAGTAAGTATCAAGACAAACCTCGGTGGAATAGTGACGAGGTTAAAGTCAAGACACTCACTAGTCAAATAACCTTTGCAAGATATCAACATAAAACTGACAACGGAGAGTATAACAGAACAAATATCAACAACCTAGAAGGATGTGTAACAATAACTCAATGTAGAATAATTCGTTTTTGACAACAAAATATCAATGAGAACGAGGCATGTGATAGCATATCAAATATCAATCAACAACCCCTAAAAACACAAGTCAAAAATTTTTAAGAAACAAGTGTGAGATCAAAATATCAACCCTGGTTCCAACACATGAACCACATCAATGGAACACTCTGATATACGTCATAACATCCCCAACACAACCAACACTTATGTCGCTGCATGACCATAAACAATTAAATGCCTCCCTTATGTCGCTGCATGCACATAATTATCCACCCTACCCTAGCCACATGCACATCATAATGAAATGTCTCCCTTATGTTAGCGCATGCGCATCTCTCCACCCTTATACTTCTCACAACAACAATCAAACTGCACAACACGTACACATATGCCACAATATCACCAAAACAATGATACCAAAGTCACATCAAGATATTACCCACGGCTCAACAACAAGATGCACAATAGCAAAACAATAACATAAGAGTGCAGGGAGTACTCAACAACAAAACATGTTTCATATAGCAAACAATCCCAATTCAAGGCATGTTAGTCGCCCAAGTTCTAATCCGATCATGAATAACACATACTCCCAAGTACACCTTCGTCACCTAATATACATGCTTTTTCACATACTACAAACAGTGCAATTTAGACCAAATCCTAAGGGGTGATTCCCTTGTACAAAATTAGGCAAGATACTTACCTCAAATAGTCCTAATCAATTCTTAAAATTCTTTTCCTTGAAATTTTACCCCTAGTCGGCACAATCAAGCCAAAAATGACTTAATAATATCAAACAATGCAAGAAAAATTAATTTCGATCAATAAAGTTGAGATCTTTACACAATATCGAAAAAGTCAACAAAAGTCAACCCTAGGCGCCCGGTCAAAACCTGAGTCGAGGGATAGATCTCAACTACCACAAGCCCATGAGTCCAAATATGTGGTTGGTTTTCAAATCTGAGTTCAAATTGATTCTCGAATCTCGACTCTTTATATTTCAAAACATAGTCCAAAATCCCCTAAAATTCCCTTCAAATCGCGTGATTTTGATGTTAATATTGATAAGTGATCATGTTCTAATGTCAAATTTGAGTGAAAGTCACCTACCCAATAGCTATATGAGAAAATCCCCTCCAAAAGTCCCCTCCCGACGAGTCTAAGACTCAAAAAGAGATAAAATGAGAGTAAGTCCCGAAATTCCAACTATTTGATCAGTTGTAGAAGTCGCATTTGCGACATTAGGTTCGGAGATGCGATGCCTGATACGCCTAGAAAATGTCATAAAAGTGACAACGACATTGCTTGGCAAAGTCTCAAGCTGCCAGTTCCACTTTACAAAAGCGACCTACCCAAGCCCATACCCATTTCTCATTTGCGATGCTGGCTTCGCAAATGCGAAGCCTGCCATCCCTAGCCTCCTTTGCAAATGTGATAGATCCTTTGCAAATGCAAACTTGTGATCGCATTGGCGATACCTGCAATACGAGCGAAAAACCAGCAATCAGGAAAACAGTCCGAAATACTCCGGAACGCATCTGAAACTTACACGAGTCACCGGGGCTGCACACCAAACATCCACACAAGTCTAAAAACAACATATGAACTCACTCATGACCTCAAAATAACAAAATTACATATGGAACGACGAATCAAACAACAAAGAGCATAGAAATCACGATAAAGCTCAAGAACTTCTAAAATCACAACTAAGCATCCGATTCCTACCAAACCAACTCAGAATGACACCAAACTCTACACACTAGTTCCAAATGATAAAACGGACCTATTCTAAGTCCCAAGACCAAAATCCAACCCGATAGCCACAAAGTCAACCCATAGTAAAACTTAAGAAATTTTTAAACCTTCAAATTGTTAACTTTCAGTGAAAAGAACAAAATCATCTTAGGAACCTCCGAATTCAATTTCGAGCATACGCCTAAGTCCAAAGTTATCATATGAACCTATTGGGAACATCAAAACTCCTTTTCAGGGTCGTTTTCACAAAATTCAAACATTAATCAACCCTTCCAACCTAAGCTTCCAAACTAGGAACCAAGTGTTCCAAATCAATCAAAACCTCCCCGAAACCAATGCAAATATCCCCGAAAGTCAAATAATTACAAATACACATACGAGAAGTTTCAAAAGGAGAAATGAGGCTCAAAAAAACAAAATGACATGTCGGGTCGTTACATTCTCCCCATCTTAAACAAATGGTCGACCTCGGATGAGTATAGAGACATACCTAAAGTGCAAAAAAAAACGAGGATATCGGCTCTGCATATCATGCTTGGTATCCCAAGTAGCCTCCTCGATTGGTTGACCTCTCCATTGAATCTTCACTGATGCAATGTTCTTCGACCTCAACTTTCGAACCTACCTGCCCAAAATAGCCATCGGCTCCTCAACATAAGTCAAATTGTTGTCCAACTACACCGAGTTTAAATCTAACACATGAAACATATCATCATAGTACTTCCAGAGGGTGGAAACATGGAACACTTGGTGAACTCTCGATAAGCTGGGTGGCAAAGAAAGTTTGTAAGCGACCTCACCAACCGTCTCTAGAACCTCAAAAGAACCAATAGACCATGGGCTCAACATGCTTTTCTTCCTGAATCTCATCACACCCTTCATGGGTGAAACTCTTAGTACAACCCTCTCATCCACCATGAATGCCACATCACGAGCCCTCCTATCAGCATAACTCTTCTGCTTGAACTGCACGGTACGAAGCCGCTCCTGAAAAACAACCTAGCCTCCCTAACATCAAACCACCCAATCGGAGAACGATATTTCCTCCTATACAAGGCCTCATATGGAGCTATCTAGATGCTCGACTGATATCTATTATTGTAGGCAAAATTTACAAGCGGTAGAAACTGATCCTACTGACCCTCGAAGTTGATGACAATGGCTCGTAACATGTCCTCCAAGATCTAAATAATGATCTCAGATTGTCCGTCTATTTGTGGATGAAACATCATACTCAGCTTGACCTGTGTGCCCAACTCACGCTACATACCTCTCCAAATATGCGATGTAAACTGCGTGGCATGATCCAAGATAATAGACATCAGCACACCATAAAGGTGAATAATTTCACGAAGATAAATACGAGCCAGCTGCTCTGCAGAGTAGGTAGTCATGACCGGAATGAAGCTTACACACTTGGTTAGTCTGTCCAAAATGACCCACACAACGTCAATTCTCCTCAAGGTCTGTGGTAGCCCAACCACGAAATCCATAGCGATACACTGCACTTTCGCTCCGGAATATCTAGTCTCTGAAGCTAACCACCCGGTCTTCGGTGCTCATACTTAACCTGCTGACAGTTCAAACACCAAGCCACATACTCAACAATATCTTTCTTTAATCTTCTCCACTATTAGCGCTGCTTCAAATCATGATAAGTCTTTGTGGTGCCCGGATGAATGAAATACCGCAAACTATGGGCCTCCTCAAGAATCAGCTCCTGGAACCCATCCACATTGGGCACAAAATTCCGGCCTTGACGCCTCAATGCCCCATCATCCATAATAGTCACTTCCTTAGCATCACGATGTTGCACTATGTCCTTGAGGACAAGAAAGTGGGAATTATCATACTAAGCACCTCGATGTGCTCAGACAAGGACGACCATGGCACAACGCACGTAAAAACCCTGTTAGTCTCTGAAACATCCAACTTTATGAGCCTGTTGGCCAAAGCCTGAACATCCAAAGCTAATGGTCTCGCCCTAACCGGAATAAAAGCAAGACTCCCCATGCTCTCCGCCTTCCTGATCAAAGCATCGGCCACCATATTGGCCTTCCCAAGATGATAAAGAATGGTGATATCATAGTCCATTCATAGCTCTAACCACCTCCGTTGTCTCAAGTTCATATCCTTTTGTTTGAATAAGTCCCAAAGAATCATGTGATCCTTGAACACCTCACATTATGCACCGTAAAGATAGTGCCTCCAAATCTTGAGCGCGTGAATAGTGACTGCTAACTCCAAATTGTGCACTAGGTAGTTCTTCTCATGGGGATTCAACTGACGTGAAGCTTAAGCAATTACTCTACCCTCCTGCATCAATTCATATCCAATGCAAACTCGTGAAGCATCACAATAGACTGAATATTAACTCAATGCTGAAGGCAAACCAGAATTAGAGTTGTAGTCAAGCAGTCTTGAGCTTCTGAAAGAACTTCGTACACTCATCAGAGCACTTGAATGGGGCACCCTTCATAGTAAATCTAGTCAAATAAGCTAGAATGGACAACAAACCCTCCACGAAGCAGCGATAATACCCAGCCAAACCTAGGAAAATCCGGATCTCAGTAGTAGTAGAAGGTCGGGGCCAACTCTGAACTACCTCAATCTTCTTCGGATGCACCTTAATTCCCTCACTGGACACCACTTGACCCAAAAATGCCATCGAGTATAACCAACACTCGAACTTGGTGAATATAGCATATATCTTCTTTTCCCTCAAAGTATGGGGCGCGATCCTCAAGTGCTGCTCTTGCTCCTATTGACTGTGAGTATACACCAGTATATCATCAATAAACACAATAATGAAGGAATTCATATATGGCTGAAACAAACTGTTCATCAAGTGCATGAAGCTACTGGGACATTGGTCAGCCCAAAGACATCACAAAGAACTCATAGTGGCAATAGCGGGTCTTGAAAGCCATATTTGGAATATCTAAAGCCCCGATCTTCAACTGATGGTACCCCGATCTCAAATCAATCTACGAGAATACTCTAGCACCTTGAAGCTGATCAAATAAATCATTAACACGCGGTAGTGGGTACTTGTTCTTGATGGTAACCTTGTTCAACTGCCTTTAATCAATACACATCGTCATAGAGCCGTCCTTTTTCTTCACAAACAGAACTGGAGCACCCCAAGGTAAGACACTCGGTCTGATGAAACCCTTATCAAGCAATTACTGAAGTTATTCCTTTAATTCCTTCAACTCTGCTAGTGACCTGTGATATGGTGGACTAGATATGGGCTGAGTGCCCGGCACCAAGTCAATACCAAAATCAATATCCCTATCATGTGGCATGCAATATAGGTCTGCTGAAAACACATTTGGGAACTCCTTCATTACCAAAATAGACTCAACGGTAGGAGTATCTGCACTAACATCCCTCAAAGAGGTTACGTATGCCAAGCAACCTTTCTCAACATCCGTTGTGCCTTCGGAAAAGACACCACCCTAATAGGAACATGACCCAGGGAGCCTCTCCACTCCAACCTCGGCAACCCTGGCATAGCAAATGTCATGGTCTTAGCATGATACTCAGGAATAGTGTGATATGGTGACACAACCAATTCATGCCCAAAATTACATCAAAATCCACCATATGAAGTAACAGAAGGTCAACCCTAATCTCATAGCCCCCCCAATAGTGACCAAACAAGGTTGATAGACTCGGACTACCGTAATAGAATCCCCAATCGGTATAGACACATAAACAGGAGTATCCAAAGAATCACAAGACATATCCAGATAGGAAGAAAAATACGATGACAAACACGAATAAGTGGAACTCGGATCAAATAAAATTAATGCATCTCTATGACAAACCAGAACAATACTTGTGATGACAGCATCTGATGCACATCCTCAATCATACCAGGAAAAGCATAACAACGGGCCTCGTCTCCCCTTCTAGGACATCCACTTCCTACCTTTCCTGCACCCCTAGCGGTATGTGCAGGTGGAATAGCAACTGGAGCAGAAACCATGGCCTGAATACCATGTGGAGGTCCACCTCTCCGAAGTTTGGGACAAACTCTCACAATGTGATTTGTATCACCTTACTCGAAGCAACCCTTCTGCAGCCATGGCTGTTGGTATTGAGTTTGTCGTGGACGGCAAGAATAACCGCTGTAGGAACCCCGTGCAGAAAGTGCACTAGAAGATGGATGCTGATATGAGTACCTTGAGGTCCCTGACTAGCTAGAACACTACGAGTAACCTGAAGTTCAGACTAAACTGGTCAACTGATAAAGCCCCTACCATGCCGAGTTGTAGTCAAAGAATGGAAACTGCTGATGTGCCTGGTAATTTCGGCACATTTTGATACTATTTGCTTAAAGTTTAACTTGTTTTACTTGCTAATTCTCATGATACTTATGTAATTTTAGTGTAATTGCAGAATAATGAGTGTAAGGACCCAGAAGAACGGAAAAGAGTTCAAAAAGTTAGCTGAAGACAAGAAAAGAAGTTAAAAGCATAGCGAGTACAAGTATGCGGTCGCAAACTGAAAATGCGAACCGCATATTCCACAGGCAGATCGCATTTTGGGACAGAACTCTAGGCCAATCTTCATGTCGAGAATGCGGTCGCAATTCTCACCGCAAAACAGGAATGCGAAACGCCAAATATCCAGGTGCAATCGCAAACACAAATAGAGTTTTGGGTGAAAATCAGAGTGGAGAATGCGATCGCATATCACGATCACATAACCAACATGCGAACCGCGAATCAAAATGCGATGGGAGCAAAATTTTCTAGTGGAGTTTGCGACGGACGATGATGATTTGCGGTCCACATTTCTGTTCTACGACAGAAATGCGGTCCGCATTTTACCACAGGGGCAAATCAGACCGAAATTCGCCTCGGGTTTTGGGCCTCTATAAATAGGTTTTATAGGGTTTTGTGAAGGGAGTCTTGTCAGAACTTAGAGTACAAAGTACGGCAATTGACTATTTTGAATTCTTAGAAGCTTTTGGGGATTAAATACCTTCTATTTTTGTAAGATGTTAGCAATTATTCTTCATTGTTCTTTAATTATCAGCATGTATAGCTAAATTCAAACGCTGAGGTTGTGAACCCTAGATGGGTAGAATGTTGTTGAGATCTTGATATTGAATCCAATTCCGAAGGAATCTTTATATTTATTTATTTCTTGTTCTTTAATCAATCGTTATTGGTTGCAAACATTAACGAATGCCAATTAACTATAACTTATCTTGGAAAAGTGAGATAGAGTTTGGTAGAAATAAATAACAAAAACTCAAGGCTTTAAACCTTGTTTAACGGCTTAGGAATAAGTAGGTTTTAATTTGGCACGTAATTGGTTGTTCGTAAGCTTGACTCTTTTGTATTCGGGAGAATCGTAGAGAGGATACATTATCCACATATTGGGAAGTATTGGGTAGTAAATCAAACATCAATTGCATATCAAGAAAGGTATTCAATATTAATATCAAGAACATTCTACTACATTAAGGGGGACACAACCTTGGTTTCTTAAATTCATATTTTTCACATTCATACTATAAAAATTAGTCTTCAGTTTTCGTTTACTTATATATTCAACACTTCTTTATTCTATTTGACGTACTTGATAGAATTAAGACTTAGTCAAGTATTACATTAATTAGACAATAGTTTCACATCTATTCCCTGTGGGATTCGACCCCAACCTTGTTGGGTTACTATATTTGACATCGATCGCTTACACTAATATTAAGGTATAATTTGAGCAAATCAACTGCTAATTCCTCCAAACCTCGAGGCCTCTTGGCTTCCCTATACCATATCTGCTGTCCCCTGGATACTGTCGCGCCCTATTTTCTCATGAAACCAGATTGCCACATGTGGCAACTCAATTATACGGCTATTTAATAGAGAAGAGTTGCCACCTAACAATTTTGAGGTGCATTAGGCCTCCTATTTGTAAATAAATCTTTTTGACTAGTCTGTATTACCAAAGATCGGGTAAGGGCTCAAATTACCTCCAAGGGAAGATATGAGGAACTCTTGAGGTCCACAACTGAGTTTCCCAACCGAGTTCTAGACTATGTTGGATTTAGCAAACAATTATCCTATATGAGCATGAAAGTTAATCCCATATTGATTTAAGGGAATAAAAGGTCTAAGTAAGCGATCAATTATTCAAGGTGGAATAGAATGAAGTAATGAATCGAAGGAAAAGAATACACAAGTAATGCAAAGGAAATAATTTGGAAAAACTTCATTCATTAATAAACTAATTGGTACAACTCTTTTGACCACAAGATATACAACATAGTTAAATCAAACCACTAACTATTAAAGGAACAATTAGACATAATGGGGAGGGTCCTAAATTTTTTACCCTAAAGGATCACCCTGTGTAACATAAATAATACTTCGCAACCCTTTGAAGTACAATGGTTGCTCATATTATCCAGCGAGCATAGTCTATCATCTCCAGCTACCCGACTACTATATTTAAGTTGTTTACCTAAAGCGCACTAATTCAATTATAGGTCGCACCCTACATATGCCTACCTATCCCATGCCTATGGTCCAGGAAGTATTGGACCACTATATTGGTTGTTCAAAAATCATTCTTGGATGTTCAATATTAAAAGACTAGGTGCCATGACCCTAAATCCACAAGTCATGATGGCACCTAACCCAGCCCGCTAGGTAAGCCACTAGTCATATGATATCAATGAAAATGAAATAACTTGATCTAATAACTTAACAGCGGAAGAATACCATAAACATATCTGAGAAAAAAGACAAAATACTACTACAACCAACCCCAAAAGGTGGTGTCAATGAGTACACGAGCACTACTAAATAACAAGGTATGAATGAAATCCTCTAGTACAACCGTCTGAACATTAGAAACAGTAAAGATAAAGACAACATGAAGAGAACTTCAAGGTTTGCAAATGGTATGGAAGCTACCTTATAGTATCCCAAAAGCTGGCACAACTCAAGCCTCAAAATCACCTCGACGGATGTTCCTAGATCTGTACATGAAGTGCAGAGTATAGTATGAGTACAACCGACCCAATATACTCAATAGGTAACAACACTAACCTTGGGTTGATAGTAGTGACGAGCTCAGAACAACAATCCAATACCAAAATCAATAACCGATAATAGTTCAAAATATAAAGGATAAACCATAGAAACATTGGCTCAATGCTATCAAGTACAACTCGTTCTTATTTCAAAAATTTAGGCATGCTTTCAAGTATAACATTCTAAAACCCGACAAAGATAATGCAATCTGGTTATCAGTTAGTATGAGGAAAGTACATCTATATGCCTACGTGTCAAGTATACAAGTAAATCAACAATATCATAGTGGATCCATCAATAGTATTTACACTTAGAACTGTTCGGGTGCCTGGCATAACTGCCCATCATCAAGCACATATAAGAAACATTGTGCACACGCCCACTGCTGGCATATCAGACTTCGAAGAGGCGGATCATGGCCAAGCGCTAATTATAATAATTTATCCCAATAATGACTCCCCAAAACAATAACACTTAGCCCGATATGGGCCTGGTGTACGTGTCACCTAAAAAATCAATACCAAACCTGCTCTAAGGCCCAAACACATTTACCGTTCAAGTCTCAGATGAACACATCTCAAATACTCAATTAAATTGTTTTATCCTTGACAACATGTGAGGAATCAAACAAGAGGTGCTGAGACAGAAGTATCATACACGGATATAGTATCATGACTATGAACATGTGTGCAAATAAGTTATATAACTCAGAAACAACAAGAATAGACCAATCAAGTCTCAAATAGTTAGCATATAGCCTAAACATGATGTTTAACATGATTCACTGTTCTAATAATCAAACAAGTAGAGGGAATTCTGGGGTAACATGATATGATAGCAAAACAAGCCCGTTAATAATATAAAAGGTCTACCCAAACCATGAACACATCGGTTCACGCACACACGCTTGTCACCTAGCACGTACGTCACCCCAATTTCTTTCACGTAACATAGTTCTCAAGGTTAAATACACTGAATACAAGTTTAGAAGTGTTACTTACCTCAAAAAGCACCGATCACAAATCCAACAAGCCCTTCCCATGCGTATCGACCAACAAACGACTCAAATCATATCAGAAGCAACTCAATATCAACATATAATGCCCAAGTCCAACAATACCAAAATCATGCAATTCCGACCTCGAATTTATCTTCAAACCTCCATTTTTCATTTTTGAAATCCTTCCACGAAATGTCTCATTTATTCACTTTAATTCACTAAGTAAATGCTAAAAACGAAGATGGAAGCATGAAATATTAACAAATCCAAGTCAAAAATACTTACCCTGATCCACGACATGAAGATCAGCTGTAAAATTTTCCAAAACCGAGCTCTACAACTTAAAATATGAAATAATAACTCTAACCCTCGATTTGGGTTTTTAAATCTGTTGTTCAGAAATTCCTTTTCGCTATTGCAGAAAGTCCCTCATGATCGCGAAGAATAAAAAAATACTGCACTCCAAAATACACTACGTGAACGTGAAGCAACAATCGCGAACGCGACGAAGCAACACCTTAAAGCATCGCGATCGCGATCCATTCCTCGCGGCCGCAATGAATAAACACTTGCCACCCCCGAGCCATACCTCCCTTCTACGAGAACGTGATACTCTTCACGTGTTCGCGAAGAACAACCTACCTCAAGCTACGTTAATACGTCCCCAATCTCGCCAACACGAGTAACAACTTCCCCCATTCACAAAAAGACACTTCGCGATCGCGATCGCGACCCTTCCCTCGCGATACCGCATAGAAAAACTAGATGCCAGAAAAACAAAAATGCAACAAATCCAAAATGAAGCGAATTGATCCGAATGACACCCGAGGCCACCGGGACCCCATCTGAACATACCAACAAGGCCTAAAAATGATACAAGCTTGGTGGAAACCCCATCAAACAATATCGAAACCACAAATTACACCCCAATTCAACTCTAATGAATTATTGAACTTGCAACTTCTAAACCCAATGGGGAAACATACCAAACCAACTCCGATTGACCTTAAATTCTGCACACAAGCTATAAATAACATAATGGACCTATCCCAACTCCTGGAACTAAAATCTGAACCCGATATCAACAAAGTCAACTCTGGTCAAATTTCTCAATCTTTTAAACCTTCAACTTTCTAACTTTCGCCAATTCAAGCCAAAACGACCTACGGACCCCCAAATCAATATCCGAACATATGCCTAAAATCACCATACTAAGCTATCGGAACCATCAAAACTCTATTCTAAAGTCATCTAAACAAAAGTCCAACTCTAGTCAACTCTTTCAACTTAAGTCATCAACCTTGGGACTAAGTGTTCCAATTCACTCTGAAACCTCTTTGGAACCAATCCAACTACTTCGGAAGGTTACATAACCATAATTAAGCAGAGAAGAAGCGATAAATGGGGAAACAGGGCTATAATACACAAAATGACCGACCGGGTCGTTACACTAGGCGCCACACAGTTCAAACAAATAGGACTTCAACAAAGTTACAATTAACACAACAGTATCACATTTTCCTCTACACGTGACTTATATGAATATCAAGAAATTATCAGTTAATAGTGAAATGGGCAGTAGTAGAGTTAATTAGCGAATTGACCAATGAACATGCTCATCTAATCAAGAGATTAAGCCCGACAACAATGAGATGGTGCGTTATTAATTATACCTAATATCATGATTGCTAGGTGAAGACAAAGCATGTTTGAACTCAGTATCCAAATCATACCCAAATCATCAAACAAGCCCCATTATCCAAAAAGGTATCCACAACTTACGCGAACAATTATATAGTCAGGCTAACTCAGGCAAGACATGTACACAAAATCAATCCCTGGTGTTTACAGATTACCAAAGAAGCAAGATTTCCCAAAGGGTATCCTTAGGTGTGAGGTTTAGGGAAGTATAAGAGTACATAGACAAAATAAGGACAGTTCAAGTCTGTCCACCTTATAAGCTACATCGAAAGGCCCGTGGACATACGCTGAGTGTAATACTTAAAGGTACACAGGAACCCAGGTACTAAAGGGAAGACATACACGTACTTGAATTCATTCAAGTACACTTATCATCATGAGGTCTTAATCTTAAAAAAACACAGCCAAACAGAGGTTCCTATAGGGAAGGTCTAACATGCAAATCCAAACCAAAGCATGGTCCAGAACTAATCATGATAAGATAACAAAATAGAAGTTTATATATGGAAGACTTAGTAGGAAAATCAAAGGTAAAACGTGGTCAGGAACTAATTCAAATAGAGATTCTCACAGGAAAGGTTTTAACATAAAGTTCTAAAGCAAAGTATGGTCAAGAGCTTGTTCTGAGTAGATAACAAATAGCAATTCATACATGGAAGAACTAACATGAAAATCTAAGGTTAAACATGGTCGAAACTGATCCTATAGCCAAAGAAAAGTCCCTACGGGGAAGATTAGCATGGAAACTCAAGGAAAACAGTTTGTGAATGGAGTTCAATGAGGATAAAAAGTCAATTAGCATCTTCAGTTTATTTCCCAGAAGTTAGAGAAGTTCTGTAGGCCAGTTACATATGGTGAGTACATATACATGTGATAGAGAGCATGCTAGAATCAATAGGTTTGAGAGAACTCAATATTAATAGGCAAAGACCCTCAAAAAACAACATTTTGACAATGAAATTGCAGTAAACATACATAGTTGGATTTCACAAATAGAAGGATAACCTAAGTCATGCTCGTCTATCTTGATAGAAGTTTTGAAAAAACATTGGCACGCAAAATATACAGAACGTAAACAAGTAGAGAAGCAACAATTAAAGATGTAAGAATCAAGTGCACTAACCAGTTGCAAAGATAAACGAACAAATAGGTGAGAAACTTAGAATTTTAAGTGGCTCAGTAGCAATGGAAGGTAGACAGAGTAGCAGCAACTGAAGGAGGATAGTAACAATCCCAAGTCCCCAGTACTTCAAATATCACAAGAGCCTCAAAAGGGCTCCAAGAAGTGCTTGCACCGGAGGAGGTTGTTAAGCAATATCACATTGGCCTTGCCTTTCAGCTGGCCAAGAACCAAATCGAGCACAATAGTTTCAAAGAACCAGAACGATAGAGCAATTTTCCAGTGAGAAGGAGTAGTTAAAAGTCTCTCTCAAGTGGAAATTGGGGAGGAGTTTATATAGTGTTCGATTAAAAGAACAATAATAGAAAGAAGTCATTCAAACACAAATGAGAAAAAGAAAAATCACATGCAATTAGTGAAGTGACCGGTAATGGAAATAAATCAATTTCAAACCCTAGTTAAGATCCAATGGCAGCAAATCGGCTAGGAGTGCAAGAATCCTCTCCTTTCGAGTTTATATAAACGAAATATCGTTTGAATCTTCAAAGATTGTAGTCAATTGGCTTGATTCTAGGAGATAGTACTTGCCAACATTAGGCAAGTACATACCTTGGTTGTGCAAATAATAATAGAGTGACACATATAAGGTAAGTAAATCATGGAGAGGTTCCATAGTATAGCCGGATTTGGAGAAGATTTAGAGTGAGGCAGCTACGGTTTCAGCGAAAAGGGGAAAGATAGGAGAGAATTGAGAGCGTTGAGAGGCGGTTGGTGAGAATGAGAATAGGTTAGGGTTTGGGGTTATGCGTATATAAGGAGAGAAGGAGGGATTGTTGTTAGCCGTTGATCTTGAGAGATCAACGACTATGATAGTAAAAGGGGAGATGGGGCGGATACGGGTCACCCAACAAGGTATTTGGGAGAAGGGGTTGTCTTGTAATTGAGCTTAATATTTGGGCCAATTTCGGCCTAGATTTTGAGCATGTATTGGGCCACTACTTATAACACAAAAATTAATTAAAAATAAATAAATAAATGGTTATAAAATGATTAAAAATACTATTTTTGAAACTAACACTTTTAAAATAATAGATTATAACTATAAAAGTATAAAAGGTCATCTTGGCCTAAATAGCATAATAAATATAAATTTGTAAAACATGACTATTATTGCGAATAATTATGTAAATAGTGTAAAAATCAAATATAATTGTGTAAAATACTACAAAATATGCATGAAAATGTAAATAATTATTTTGGATAATTAATCAGTCAGAAATATATTGTCCAATTTAAATGCTAACATCAATTTAAAAATGCTTATAAAAAGAAATAAAAATTATCAGTATAAAACATCTATGATAATAATTTGAGAAAAGTATAAAAGATTGATATTTAAAACATATCATGGAATAGTAGTGCAAGCAAATATTATACAAATATTATTTAAAATATACAAAAATACACTATAAAACATACTGGCCAAGTGACAAACATGAGGGCAAAATTGAGTATCAACAGATATGCTCAAACCTCCTAGCGATCTCCATGACCAGGTGGAATGGAGTTCTCCAACTCCCATGCCTCCAAAATCTGAGGCTATAACCGAGTCCTTCCATAAATCCGCGAATGCTTTCTCCAACAGTGGAAACCAAAGCACGTGCATGATGAGATTCTCTATAAACCTCATAGCATACTCGGACACAGTCATACTCCCTTAGCGCAACTGATCGAACTCGGTACACAACTCATCTTTCGTCAAGAAGAGATCTGTGAACTATGACCAAGTAAGTGGCGATGCGGCAACTAGTCTACTTGCCTAATAAGTCTGCCACCATCTATATCCGGCCATGTCAGCTGGAAAGTAGTAAGGTCGACCCCGCTCAACTCCAGTATGCCCATAGAACACAAAATACGGGGACAATGATGTGAGAAACAATATGCATCCTCAGAAGGCCCACCATTGAAATAAGGAGGGTGAAACTTCTTGAATCTCTCTAACCTCTTTTGCTTCTCAACTGATACAACTGGCTAGACCTCGGGCTAAACCGCAATCATGGGCCGCATCGGCACAAAACCCAGAGCTTGATCAACATGAGCCCGCTGCTTTGGAGTACAGGCGATGGGAGTCTGAGCTCCTTCCCAAGCCTGTGGTAGTTGGTGCAACGGGGATCAACGCTGTCTGAGCCATGGTACCGAACATGCTCAGAAAGTGTGCCTAAAGTTTCTTGAAGTCCAGGGGTAGCAACAGGTGCCTCGGGTGCCTGCTCCCCAACCAGAGCTATTGGTGCCACTTCAGTTGCAGCCCTAGCACGACCGCTCACTGCGGCACGTGCTCTACCTCTGCCTCTGCGCAGCCTCTAGCAACACCGGCACTAGGCAAAAACATCAGTAACTGAAGCTCGTGTCCTCACCATCTGTGAGAGAATAAAAAGACAAAGGCTCACACTCCGTAATCAATAAATCTGCACGATAAGGAATGAAATAAGCGAAATATCCTAGTAGTTTTTTAGCCTCCCGAAGATAAGTATAGACGTCTCGATAGCAATCCGCAAGACTCTATTAAACTTGCTTATGACTCGTAGAACCTATGAACCTAGAGCTTCGATACCAACTTGTCATGACCCAAAATATCACCATAAGGGTCATGGTGGCTCCTAGTTCCTAAGACTAGGTAAGCATGTCACATGACAAGATCAAAGAGAATATAGCAACATAAATATTAAGTAAAAATTGAGAAATGACATAACATAGCCAAAACGGAAGTACAATAGTCATAATCCCAAAAATTCAGTAATACTGATCCATAAGCTCTATATGGATTTCATAAGAAGTCTAAAAAATTCATCACTGCTTATGATACAATAAACTGTAAAAAATGAAGTAAGGGTGACTCCGAGGCCTGCAAGTGGATCAACAAGTATACCTTGAAGTCTCCAACAACTTTGGCTTAACTCTCTAATGATCAACACGATCTGAGGAACTTGGATTTGCACAAAGAATGTGTAGAAGTGTAGTATGAGTACACCATAATCGGTACCAAATAAGTATCACGACTAACCTTCGTAGAGTAGTGACGAGGTTCAAGTCAAGAAACTCACTAGTCAAATAATATGTCCAAGATATCAAATACAACTAACAACAGAGAGTATAACATATCGAAGGACGTGTAATAATAGCTAAATGTAGAATAATCTGTTTTTGCCAACAAAATATCAATGAGAACAGTGCATGGGATAGCATATTAAATATCAATCACCAACCCGTAAGAACACAAGTCGGAATCTTTTACGGAACAAGTGCGAGATCAAAATGTCAACCCCGATTCCAACACATGAACCATATCAACGGAACACCCCAATACATATCATAAAATCCCCAAAAAAAGCCACCCTTGTGTTGCCGCATGCACATAAACAATGAAATGCCTCCTTTGTACCGCCTCATGCACATAATTAGCCACCCTTATCTCGCCGCATGCACATCACAATGAAACGCCTCCTTATGGGGCAGCAGGCGCATCTCGCCACCCTTATACTCCACACAAGAACAATCAAATCACACAACACGTACAACTGTGCCACAATATAACTAAAACAACAATATCAAAGTCAACATAAGATATAGCCCACGGCTCAACAACAAGGTTGTAAGGCCCCGTAAAATTGTACCGCGGTACGAACTTTTTGGGTTGAAGAATACATTGAGCGGTTGATGGAAATTTTTGACAGAAGAAGGCAATTCTATGGTCAGTTTCGCGACCGCAGAACCATTCTGTGTGCCGCATACCCGTCGCAGAGTTGAGAAGAAAAAATATTGAATTTCGAAGGTTGTTCTATGGCCCATTATGAGATAGCATATCTATTTCATGGTCCGCATTTTCAATCACAGATTTGGCACAAAGATTTGTTGGGTCATTATGCAGTCCGTTCTGCGACCGCATAACTGGTCTACAGACCGCATACCTGTCACAGACCGGTGTAGACTAACCCAGTTCTTGATGTCATTTTTGCGGCTCATTTTGCGGGCCGCATATTTGTTATGTGGTCCATTCTGCGACTGCAGACCGAGTTCAGAGGGTCCATCTTCCTATTTTATAACCTGACCCCATTTTAATAAATAGCCTTTGGGGATTATTTTGGAACGATTGTTTGATGATTTTAGAGAGAGGTAAGAGCATTTTAGAGAGAAAAGGAGGAAATCTAACATTCTAATCATCCAATCTTGCACCAACCTTCAAGAATCAAGGAAGTCAATCACTAGATTATCATCTATCCATGTAAGTCCTACACCTAAGCTTTCATGCAAGAGGTTATGAGTTCTAGTGTATTGTGGGGTTGGAAATAGGCCATGCATGTGACAATAGGTTGTAGTATGTGGGGTTAATGAATAATATTGGGTAGTTCTTGCTAAAATTTGTTGAGGGAGGAAGGGATTATCATTGTAGGGCTTCGTAGTCTATCTTGCATGTTAGGTGTTTGACAAAGTTCCTAGGAGAGTTACACCATTAGAATTCTTCTAATTATTGACCGGTTTTTGCTATCTTCTTATAGATTGTTATTGCTAGAAGTGTAGGGCGTTGTAGTAACTTAAGGAAAGCTCAAACAATGTATGTTGGCTAAATTTCTCTCTTAGAATCGAATTTCATGATCTTCCCGTAAGTTTCAAGTATGGTTGGCCCAAGTTCCTTATTTTCATGTTCCGAGTTATTCTGTATAAATGTTAATGTTCCAAATAAACTTATGTTGAAAGATATGTACTAG
The DNA here is from genome assembly GCA_002018475.1 of Nicotiana obtusifolia. Lineage (NCBI taxonomy): Eukaryota > Viridiplantae > Streptophyta > Magnoliopsida > Solanales > Solanaceae > Nicotiana > Nicotiana obtusifolia. The sequence goes on from MCJB01023500.1 coordinate 28,038, forward strand.
AAATGTGTACAGATTGCTCCTATCATATTGTGCTCTCCTTCAGGAGTGTATATAAATGTGACCAATGTGTCGAAATAATATGATTTCAATCATGTTTTTAATTGCAAGTTGTTTTGCCCAATTGTGAAAGAAAACTCAATGCGCCTAAGACCCTTGTTGTTCATATTCATTCTTAAGGCCTTGATCCTAAATGCTATTACTGTTGATGACCTACTAATATGCTTGAAGGTGAAAGAACTAAAGTAAGATATAGAAGGTGGCCATGGTTGTTGTAGCTATTGCATTTGATTTGAAGTCGTGTTTAAATTATAAATTACCATTCCCTCCTTTATAAATATTACCGATGTGATTTGACTTCTTACGTACTCAAGAGTTGAAATTGTGTGTTGCCCTTTTGTGAAGAAGTATTTAAAAAGATCTGGTGCACTACTCGCTTATGATTTTTAACTTGTGTTGTGATTACAAGTCATTGTGCTCCATACTTTGAAAATGGATCTAATGTGTATAAAGCCTTCATTACTAACGAACTTAAAGTTGTGATTTCCGAAATATTCTATATGTTGATGTTTATGCTGGTGATCCTTGAAAGTAAGGAAATGAAAGTGTGAAATGTGAAATACGGCCACCGTGCCATGAAAGAAGAATCATAAGTATGGCCAAGAGGGCCAATGAAATATTAATGTTGTTGTGAATGGTTGAAGTTACTAACGAGGCTATATATAGTGTGAATGTTGATGAGGTGAATATAAAAATATAGTTATACTTTTTTTTCCCTTGCGTGCAAAACAAAAATATTTTTAGCAGTATCATCAGCAAACCGAGGAAGGGTGGGTCATAAGGCCCACACTCGAAACTACACGTGCCGGTGTAGAGGTGGATTGTGATTATTCCCTTTATTTGGGTTGAGATTGAAATATTGATGTCATTATGGTTATTCTGCTTAATTGGGATAAGGTTGATATTAGATGTGAATTGGAAAGTCAACCTACGCGGCATATGTGGGAAGGCGGCCTAGCGGATCGGGTGGAGATCGGATGCCATGTTGTGCACATGGTGGTACTACTCTTGGTAACACCTTTTTTCGAATCACATGTCAAACTACATTGTTCGTGGGAAGATGGCCTAGCCGATTGGGCGTGATCGGACTGCGTTCTAAGAACACAGTGGTATATCAGTGTGCTTATGATATCCCAACAAAAAATATATATTATTTTCGCATTTTGAAAATTGTAATGTTTTATCTAGGCATTTGGATATTATTGATTGTGACTTACTGTTTTTATGGTTTTCCCTTTCTTATATTGGCATTCTATTTTGAAAGTGGGCATGTAGCTTTACATACTAGTACTATTCCATGTGTACTAACGTCCCTTTTGCCAGGGGCACTGCATCTTCAATGGATGCAGGTGGTTCGTCAGTGGGCGGTTTTGATCCTCATTAGCAGTTACCTGCTGTTCAGCAAATTTTGGTGAGCCCTACTCTGTTCCGGCCTTCATGTCTTTTGACATTGTACTTTATGGTTTGAGGTATAGCCGGGACCTTGTCGTCGGCGTTTTCATACTACTCTTCTGTTGTACTTAGAGGCTCCTTATATAGGTTGTGGGTAGTGTATGATGTTGGGAATTAGACTATTAAGCATTGGTATTTGGGCAAACATGTTTTTCATCATATCTATAAACTTTTAATATTTTTGAGATCATAAATGGTTATCCTTTAGTAATGGAAAAAGAATGTGGGACACTTGACGCTACTCATGTCTATTACTTGTACTGATACTTATGTTGTTAATGGGCAAGGTTGGGTAGAAGGCATCTAGTTGGCTTGCTTAACTAGGATATCTTGGTTGAGCGCCGGTCGCGCTCCCCGTGGTCGGGGCGTGACAAAGTGCACAATCGCATAATAGTAACATGAGAGTGCGGGAAGTATTCAATAACAAAGCATGATTCCAATTCAAGGCATGTTAATAGCCTAAGGTCTAATGCTGTCATGAACCACACATACTCTCGTGTAGACATTTGTCACCTCATGTACACATTGTTTCACATAGTACAAATAATGCAATTTAGAAAAAATCATAAGGGAGAATTCCTCCACACAAAGTGATCAATAATGTTGAGATCTTTACATAATTCCCAAAATGTCAACAAAAGTTAACCCTGACCCGCCCGGTCAAAAACGAACTCAAGGGATACATCTGAGCTACCCATAACCCTATGAGTACAAAAATGTGCTTGGTTTTCAAATCCGAGTCCAAATCAACTCTCAAATCTTAATTTTTTATTTTTCAAAATATAGTCAAAATCCCCTTCAAATCACATGATTTTGATGTTAAGAGTCATAAGTGATCATGTTATAATATCAAAATTCAGTCAAAATCGCTTATCCAATAGCTATGTGAGAAAATCCCCTCCAAAAATCATCTCTCCCCAAGTCTAGGACTCAAAAAGTGATAAAATGAAACTAAGTCTCGAAATCCCATCTATTTGATCATCTGCAGAAGACGCATTGGCCACCTGGGGTTCGCAAATGCGACCAATTGATCACAAATGCGATGCCTGATACTCCTAGAGAATTTCACAAAAGCGACACAGGCTTTGCAAAAGGAAGTCTTAAGTTGCCAGTTCCACTTTGCAAAAGTGATCACATGGTCACAAAAGCGGCCTGCCCATGCCCTAGACCCATTTCGCTTTTGTGTGGGTGGCTTTGTGAATACGAAGCCTGCCATCCCAACCACCTCTGCAAATGCGATGAATCCTTCGCAAATGCGGTATTTGCAAATTCGAACTGGTGCTCGCATTTGCGAGACCTCCAACATCAGCCAAAAACTAGCAATTATTGAAACAATCAAAAACGCTCTGAAACGTAATACGAACTCCTCACGAGCTCAAAACACAAAAATAACATATGAAACCACGAATTAATACCAAAACGCATAGAAATCACAATGAAACTCAAGAACATCTAAAATCATAACCAAGCGTCTAATTCCTACCAAACAAACTCGAAATGACACCAAACTTTGCACACAAGGTCTAAATGACAAAATGGTCTTATTCCAAGTCTTGATGCCAAGATCCAAACCCGATAGCCACAAAGTTAACCCATGGTCAAAATTAGGAAATTTCTAAACCTTCAAGTTGCCAACTTTCTGCAAAAAGAGCCAATACATCGTAGGAATCTCTGAATTAAATTCTGAGCATCCATCTAAGTCTAAAATAATCATACGAACCTTTTGGGACCATAAAAAATCTGTTTCGGGGTCGTTTTAATAAGAGTCAAACCTTGGTCAACTCTTCCAACCTAAGCTTCTAAACTAGGAACCAAGTGTCCAAATCAACCCAAAACCTCCCCAAAACCCAACCAACCAACCCCGCACATCACATAACCAGAAACACATATACGGGAAGCTTCGAAAGGGGAAACATGACTCAATTAGCAAAATACATGGTCGGGTCGTTACAGAGATATAATACACGGATATGATATCATGACTGAGGAATATGAGTACGGCTAAGGCAAATAACTCAACATAGCAAAAAATAGATTTATCATGTCTCAAATAGAAATGGATGGCCTAGGCATGATTTACAATATGAGTAATAGCTCACGTAGTCAGCAAGTGTTGAAAACACGGTACCAGTAAAGCATGATAGCCAAACAAGAAATATAAGAACCTAGAATCTACATGGATCCTGAATAAATTCATTGTGTGCATATGTGCTCGTCACCTTGCATATACATACCCCCGCCCCCCAAAGATATATAAAACATCGTAGTCTACGTGAAAATACCCTCAATCCAAGCTTGGGCAAGATACTTACCTCAAATACGCGAGATCAACCCTCCAAAAATAGATTTTCCCTTGTAAATCACCTTTGGCCGGCTAAAAATATGCCAAAAGAAACTCAATTACATTAAAAATGGTATATGAATCAATTCCAAACAATAAAGTTCCAATCTTTACCCAATTCTCAAAAAGTCAACAAAAGTCAACCCTAGACCCACATTGCCAAAACCTAAGTCAAGGGGTAGATCCCGACTACCCATAACCCTACGAGTCCAAATATGTGATTAGATTCCAAAATTGACTCTCAAGCAACTCCCAAATCCCAATTTTTATTTTCTAAAACATATTTAAAGAATCCCCCAAAATTCTCATCCAAACTCCTTAATCTAGGTATAATAATCCATGAGGAAACAAGATGTAATATCAAAAACAAGTTGAAATAAATTACCCTCTTGCCTTCTGTGAAAAATCCTGTTCAAAAATTGCCCCTCTCCAAGTATTGGGTTCAAATTATGAGAAACTGTGTCTAAGTCCCGAAATCCTACTTTAATAATCAACTACCAAAGTTGCAAATGCGAACAGGTGTTCGCAATTGCGAGCCTTGCAAATGCGAGAAAAGGCTTCCAAATGAGAACAAGCTCCCTTAGCAGCGGCCAATGCAATTGCGACTAGGAAGATCGCAAATGCAACCAAGTGTCATAAATGTGGACTCCCCTTTGCAATTGTAGAAGTCACAATTGCGACACCAGATTCGCAAATGCAAAGCTTGGCCTTCTCAGCTACCTTTCACAAAAGTGATTAGGGCTCCGCAATTGAGGACCTTCGCAATTGGAAGAAGGCCACCACAAATGAAAGTTCTGTAGCACTAGCAAAAATCTGAACTTCCCAAAACTATCTAAAACAAATCTGAAACTCACTCGAGCCCCTCGGGCCCCACAATAAACATTCATACAAGTACACAAACCTCGTAGCAACTCGCTCGTAAGCTCAAAAAATAAAAAAAATAAAAAAATCCACAACCACGAATCAAACACCAAATCACATCATGCAAGCCCTCAAACTCAACACTTCAAATATTAACAACCAAATGTCTGGTTCATACCAAACCAACTCAGGATAAAACCAAACCGCACACAAGTCCCAAATGACAAAGCTGACCTATTCCAAGTCTCGGAGCAACAATCTGAACCAGATAGCCTCAAAGTCAATTCACGGTCTAACTTCTCAACTTTCTAAACCTTCAAATTTCCAACCTTCGGGAAATGTAGCCTAATCATCCAATGAACCTCCAAATCAAAATTCGAACATACCCCTAAGGTCAAAATTCATCATACGAACCTATTGGAACCATCAAACCACAGACCGAGGTCGTTTACACTAAAGTCAAACCTTTGTTTACTCTTAAAACTTAATCTTCCAACAACGGAACCAAGCGTTTTAATTCCCTCCAAACCTTCCCAAAACCAAACTGACATCCCCGCAAGTCATAAAATAACAACAAGGCATATGAGAAGCATCAAATGGGGGGAACGGGGTAAAAATTCACAAAATGACTGGCCGGATTATTACATTCCCCCCTTTTAAACAAACATTCATTCTGGAACATGTTAAGAGTCATACCTTAAATGCCAAAAAGGTGAGGATATCTGCTCTGCATATCATGCTCAGTCTTCCAAGTCGCCTCCTCGACTGGTTGACCTCTCCACTGCACCTTCATCGAGCGATCTCCTTAGACATGAGCTTCCGAACTAGTCTTTCCAAAATGGCCACCGGCTCCTCCTCATAGGCTAGATGTCCATCCAATTTCACTATAATGAAGTCCAAATCATGGCACTCATCTTCACGATACTTCTGAAGCATAAAAACATGAATCACCGGATGAACTCCCGATAAAGCAAAGCGAGTTTGTCAGCCACCTCACCCATTCTATGTAACACCTCAAATGGACCAGTATATCGAGGGGTAAACATGCCCTTCTTCCCAAATCTCCTCGCGCCCTTCATAGGCGAAACTCGGAGAAGAACCTTCTCTTACTCCAAATTATCACGAGCCACATTTTTTTCCCAATAGCCTAGTCTCGCTAGGCTCAAACCAACCAACCATAGAACGACATTGCCTACCGTATAGCGCCTCATAAAGAGCCATCTGGATTCTCGACTAACTGTTGTTGTTGTAGGAAAACTCTACTAATGGTAGAAACAAATTCCACTGGACTCCGAAATCAATAACACAGGCCATCAACATATCGTCCAAAATCTGAATGGTCTGTCGGACTGCCCATCCGTCTAAGGGTGAAATGCAGTACTCAACTCAACCTACGTGCCCAACTCATACTGAACAGCTCTCCAGAAGTGCAAAGTTAACTGAGTGCCTCGATCCAAGATGATAGACACATGCACAGCATGCAAGCGGACAATATCTCTAATGTAGATCCTACCTAATTGCTTTGAAGTGTAGGAAGTCATGACCAAAATGAAATGTGCAGATTTGGTCAGTCTTTACACAATGACCCAAAGAACGTCAAATTTCCTCAAATTCCATGGCAATCAAACCACAAAATCAATGGTAATGCACTCCCACTTCCACTTTGGTATGCTCATACTTGACTTGCTAACAATTCAAACACCATGCAACATAACCAACAATGTCCTTCTTCATCCTCCACAACCAATAATGCTGCTTTAAATTATTGTGCATCTTTATAGCACCCGGATGAATAGAATACTGCGAACTATGAGCTTCTTTAAGAATTAACTCTCTCAACCAATCCATATTAGGAACACAAGTCTTTCCCTCCGCAACATACCATCATCACCAATAGTCACCTCCATGGCGCCGCTGCTCTTCATCGTGTCCTTAAGGAAAAGAAAATGGGGATCATCATATGACGATCCTCGGTGCGCTCTAAAAATGATTGAGATAGAACAGAAGCAAGCACTATGCTAAGCTCCGATATATCCAATCTTACTAACCTATTGGCCAAATCGTGAACATGTATAACTAAGGGCCTCTCCGTAGCTGGGATAAATGCTAAACTCCTTCTACTATTAACATTTCTACTCAAGGAATCAGCCACCTCATTAGCCTTCCTGGGATGTTAAGGAATGGTAGTCCTTCAATAACTCCAATCACCTCCGCTGCCTCAAGTTCAAATCCTTTTGCTTGAATAGATGATGAATAACTCTGATGATTTGTATACACCTCACAAGACAGCCCATATAATTAATGCTTCCAAATCTTGAGTGTGTGCACAATAGCTCCTAACTCCAAATCGTGTACTGGATAGTTCTTCTCATGGGGCATCAACTGGCGCGACGCATAGATAATCATCCTATAATCCTGCATCAACACACAACAAAGGCCAACGCACAACACATCATAATAAACAATATCTGACCCTAATCTTGAAGGAAAAAATAAAACTGGAGCTGTAGTCGAAGCTGTCTTGAGCTTCTAAAAGCTCTCCACACACTCATTCGACCTCCTAAATAGAGCACCCTTCTGAGTCAACTTGGTCAGTGGAGCTACAATGGACAAGAAACCCTTTACAAAGCGAAGATAATACCCAGCCAAATATGGGAAACTCCGAATCTCGGTAGCGGTAGAAGATCTGGGCCAACTTTGAACTGCCTTAATCTTCTTCTAATTTGCCTTGATCCTCTCACTAGACAACACGTGGCACAAGAATACCACCGAGTTTAACCAAAATTCACATTTGGAGAACCTAGCATACAACTTCTTCGGAAGCCAAACCTCAAATATTGCTCGTTCGCCTCCCTACTACGGGAATACACAAATATATCATCATTGAAAATAATGATAAAAGAATCCAAAAAGGCTGGAACAGACTATTCATCAAATGCATGAAAGTTGCTGGGACACATGTCAACCCAAACAACATCACCAATAATTCATAATGCCCATAAGATTCCTAAAAGTCGTTTAAGTTATGTCTGAAGCCCTAATCTTCAACTGTTAATACCCTGATCTCATGGCGATCTTTGAGAACACCTTTGCACCCTGAAGCTGATCAAATAAATCATCAATGAGTGGTAGTGGATACTTATTCTTGATTGTAACCTTGTTCAATTGCTTGTAGTCTATACACATTCTCATAGAACCATCTTTCTTCTTAACAAACGACACTAGTGCACCCCAAGGTGAAAAAATAGACGTAATGAACCCCTTATCTGACAACTCTTGCAATTGTTCCTTCAATTCCTTCAACTCCACTAGAGCCATACGATACGTAGGAAGAGAGATAGGTTGTGTGCCCGATGCCAAATAAATGCCGAAATGAATACCTCTATCGAATTGCATGTTCGGTAGATATGTTGGAAACACATCTGGAAACTCCCTCACAATTGAAATAGACCCAACAATAGGAGTTTCAACACTAACATCTCTGACGAAGACTAAACACGCCAAGCATCCCTTCTCAACCATCTGCCAAGACTTCAAAAATGATATCACTTCACTAGGATTGCAAAGAGAACCCTTCCACTCGAACCTTGGCAACCCCGGCGTAGCCAACATCACAGTCTTAGCATGACAGTGAAGAATAGCATGGTATAAACTGAGCTCCCCCTCTAGGATGACCACATCCTAGATGACCTCCACCCCAAGCTGATTGAGCGGCTGGTGTAGCAACAATGCAGGAATCATAGTCTAACCTCCTTGCTGCATTAGGCTTCTACGAAGACGGGGACTGTATTTCTTGGTGTGCCTCAAATCTCCAAACTCATAGCATCCTCTAACCAAAAATGACTGCGGGGGGCCTGACTCAAACCCCGTGAACTAGAATACCTACCAAAAGAACTTGATACTGCTAAACCCTGAATGGATGGAGCGTGATAAGAACTCTGTGCTGGAAGTTCTCTAAAGGAAGACTGCATAGAAGCTCCTTGACTGGCTGGTGGTGCATGATATGCTGGCCTGCTAGAATGGCCTCCCCTAATCGAACTCATCCTCTAGATGAGGCACCACTAAACTACCTGAATGTTGGGACCTCTTGTCACTGCCATGCATTATCTCTCTAGTCTATATACAAATACTCTCAATACAACGCGCTATCTCTACGACATAGTAAAATAAAGCCTCGACCTTTACCTCTATAGCCATAGTAAGGTGAATACCATAGTGAAGGCCATCAATGAATCTCCTCACTCTCTCCTGCTCAGTATGAACCAAAATAGTAGTACATGACGAGAAAACTCTATAAACCTCATCTCATACTCAATAACTGACATCGAACCTTGCTGAAGGTACTCAAATTGCCTCCTCAACTCTTCTCTCCTAGTGTGGGGCACAAACTTCTCCAAAAAGACCCTTGAGAACTGAGCACAGGTAAAAGGGGCTGATCCTGCTGGCCTACTCAGCTCATAAACCTGCCACAACCTCTTGGCTAGATCCTGCATCTAGAAGGCGGAGAAGTCGACTCCATTGGACTCGACTAGTCCCAAATTGCGCTGAATCTCATGACAACGATCCAAGAACCCCTGGGCATCCTCTGAAGGTATAACACTAAAGTAAGGAGGATATAACTTTGTGAACTTATCAAATCTCTTAATCTCATCGATTGACATTGCAGGCCTATCCCCAAGCTGTGTGGCAATAGTAGCCTGAACTCTCCCAACTAGTAACACTGAGTGGGTTTGATAACCATGGGCCACCTGCTTGGTGTACGAGTAGCTGGAGTCTGCTTCCGTCCCTCATACAGGAAGTAGCTAGTATAGTAGGAAATTCCCCAGCCTGAGCCAAACTCTCGAACAAACCAACCATACGGACCAAAGCAACTTGAATAGCTAGTGAAGCAACTAAACCCTGGTGAACCTGAGCTAGTAACTCCAGCTCATCATAGTCATGAACCAGCTCCTCGACAGGAGCTACTGGTGGCTCTACGGCAGCTACCCGAGCAAGCAACCTAGTTGTGATGTGTGCTTCGCCTTTTACCTCTGTCTCGGCCCCAGCCTCTCACGACTCTGGCCTAGGGTATCGGTGCTTGCTTAGATACACCAGACGTTCGTATCCTCACAATGTGTAAGAGAATAGAATAACAAGGATTCAGACCTAGGAATAAACAAATTCGCACAACATAGAATGAAAGAAAGAGATGTTTTTTGAATAGCTACATAGTTTTGTGAAGATAAGTATACATATCATGTAAGGCCCCATAAATTTTAGTAGAACCTGGGGTTACGTGGTGCCGAGGTAGGCTAATATGTTTGAGGATTTATAAAGCTCGCCGTGGTACATACTTTTTGGGTTGATAGTATGTCGGGGATTTGAAGGAAAATATTTGGAGAAAATGGCATTTCTATGGTCCACTATGCGATCACATAATCTCTCCGCGAACCGCAGATCGGTTAAAGAGTGCAACAGAACTTGAGCCAATTTTTGAAGATCATTTGCCGTCAAGTATGCAGCCGCATAATCATTTTGCGAGCCACTCAATCCGTCACAGAAAAAGCATGAAGATTTCTGGAGGGAGATTATGCGGCGCATTATGCAACTGCATAACCGTTCTGCGGGCTGCATAACAGTCGTGCACCTGTCCACATCTGCCCAGTTTCTGGGACCATTTCTACGGTACCTTTTGCGGGCCGCATATTCGTTTTGCAGTCTGGTCTACGACCGCAGACCCGGCTTTATAAGTTTAAGTTTGAAAAATTTTCACCCGATCCCATTTTTATAAAATGACCTTGGGATTGTTTTGGTTGATCTAAACTACCATTTTAGAGAGAAGGGAGTGTTCTCTAGAGAGAGGAGGAAGCCCTAAGTGTTTTGTTCATCAATCCTTGCCCAAGCTTCTGAAATTCAACTAGAAAAACCCACAAGGTCTTCATCCAAGAGGTAAGGTTCTAGCCCTAGCTTTCCATTTCGAACTTGGGGTAGAAGATGGGTAATGGGGAGTGTGATTCTTGGGTATGAGAGTGTTATTTATGCATGCATGTACCGTCAAGGTTCCTGAGAAGGTTGTTGAGCTTAAATGGGTAAATATTGGGTTGTGGGATGAAGGAATCCACCATAGGAGAACCTCAAAATCATAATGCACACCTAGTGCTTGATAAATTTCTTAAGTGAGCTGAACCTATGAATATCTTGCTAATTATGGTTCAATTTTATCATGTCTCTAAATAGATCAAAGTTGCTAGGATTTCTGGAACATTATAGCAATTTAAGGAAAGCTCAAATCGAGGTATGTTGGCTAAACTTCTCCTGTAGAATCGAATCCATGATGTCCTCGTAAGTTTAATTATGATTGGCTCAAGCTCTTATGTCTCATGTTCTGAGTTATTCCATATCAATTTGACTATTCCGAATAAACATTATGTTGAAAGATATATGTTCAAAATGTGTTCCGAATGCTATTATCATTTTATGTTATCCTTTGAGAATTTGTTCAAAGTATGGGCTGTGTATCAAAATATTATGAATTCAATCATGTTTCAATTGCAAGTTATTATCCCATATTGGGGAAGAATACTCAATGCGCCTAACACTTTTATTTGCTCATATGTGTACTAAAAGTCGTGATTAGAGATGACTTGTTGGTGATAACCCCTGATGATGTTTGAAAGTAAAAGGGGTGAGCGGCTGACGTGCCAAGAATGATATTACATTTGTGGCCACTAGTTGCAATGAAATGAAAAGACGTGTAAAACACTTTGAATTGAGCTGAAAATCCTTTTTTTATAATAAACATTTTGGGAGTATCGTTAGTCACCCAGGATGGGTAGGTTAAAATAACCTAACCCCGAAACTATATGTGCCGGTGTAGGAGTGTTTGGGGGGTAAATCCCCTTACTGATTTGTTGAGAACATTCCTCGTAAATGGGATGAGATTGATGTGCTGGGATTATTCCTCTTAATTGGAAAGAGATGATTGCTAGCGAGGGGTGATGTCGATCCACACGACATTGTGGTGAGATGACCTAGTCGATTGGGTTAAGATCGGACGTCATGCCCCGCACATGGTGGTTATCGGATGTCTTTGGATGAGACGACCTAGCCAATCGGGTCGTGATCGGACTCTATGCTAATGTCACGGTGTTATATCTGTATTAAGGATCTCCCAACCTCAAACATTGAAGTTTGCTTGAAAACTTATCTTGCTCCTAACTAGATATATTGGTATTATTTGAGGCTTTCATTTTGATACTATAAATGTTTCTGATTGTATTATTACTCGTTCTATTTAGAGAGTGTTCAGCCTTACATACTAGTACTATTTCATATGTACTAATGTCCCTTTTACCGGGAGCGCTGCATCTTTAATGGATGCAGATGGTTCCACAGCATGCGACTTTGATCAGTGATAGTAGTACACCCTCTCCTCAGCTGATTTGGTGAGCCCCACTTATTCTCAGGGTCTTGTATCTTCTATCATCCATGACTTGCCTGCACTATCACCGTACTCTTTTGTATCCGTTAGAGGCTCCGTAGACATAGTGTGGATTGTATATTGGTGTTGGGAAAAGTCAAACTAGAATATCGTATTTGTATCACATGTTCCACTTCTAAACTATGAATGCGAAAGGTAATATTTTGGAGACTTATAAATGACGTAACTCATGATAATGAATTCGTGTCGCCCACATGATCTTTTCATGGTCTAATTAATTAAATATTTCTTTACCTTATTTATGGGTAAGTTCAGATAGAAAAGCATCTAGTAGGTTTGCTTGACTGGGTTATCTCAGTTGAGCGTCGGTCACGCTCCCCGAGGTCAGGGCACGACAAACTTGGTATAAGAGCCTAAGGTTTTAAAGTGTCCTAGGATGTGTCGGAGCTGTGTCTAATAGAGTCCTTCTTATCGGTGTGTTGTCGACCCCTTCTATAATTAGGAGGCTACTTGGGCATGTAGGAATAACACCCTTCTTTGATGATGTAGGTCATGCGATAGAGCTTATTGTAAGATTGTTCCTTCATTAACTCGTGCATTGCTCTAATTATTAGTACATGGTGCCTAGGAAGAAAGCAAGAACTGGCAAAGGAGCCAATGCTACCCTTGAGTGGCAGTTGATTCTATACCTGATGATGCGGGTGAGCACCTAAGGGGTGAGGATATTTCCCCAACTACTATACCGCCTGATTTTGCTACTCCTGCTCAAACTGCACCAATCCCTACTCCTACTAAGGGTGCAAAGATCCCTCCAGTTGATATTCTAGTTCCACTTCCAGCCTTAACTTTCGGTCTCAATGTTTCTGATGAGGACCTTAGGGGAGCCATACACATGTTGGCTCAGATAGTGGCTTCCCAAGCCCATAGATCAAGTGTTCCAACTACTTCTTCAAGTCAGCCAGGGGATTCTGCTAGTTCCAGGGTGAACAGGCTTCTTTGGTTAGATCCTCCAGTGTTCACTGGTACTAATCCCGAGGAGGACCCCAGGACTTCATTAACGAGATACACAAAACTCTTCGAGTTATGCTTGCTACTAAGACGGAAGCGCTGGAGTTGGCTTCCTACTGCCTGAGAGAGGTGGAATATTCTTTATTTGAGCTGTGGGAGGAGTCATGTGAGGGGTGGAGCCCTCCATCGAGGTGGAGTAAGTTTGTTGACGCCTTCATTGATCATTTCCTGCCTGCCGAGACTAAGGCAGCCCATATCGATGAGTTTGACAGCCTGAGGTAAGGTCGCCTGAGTGTGTAGTAGTAACATATGAGATTTGTTCACCTATCCAAGTATGCTATTTACACGTTGCCCACTATGGAGGCTAGAATGCGCTAGTTTGTGCAGGACCTCAACCCTTTGTTATTAATGAGGCTGCTACAACTGCCTTTGAATTATGATATGAACTATGTAAAGATGGTGGAATTTTCTCAAGCCACGATGTCCGTAAATTAAACAAAAGAATGGAGTGAGAGCGTAGCAATAAGGCTCGGTCCGCTAGCAACTTTGGTGGTTCTTCTGGTGGTGGTGGTGGTAGGCCGACATTTAAGGGAGGGTCATCAGGGCAATCCCAGTCCTTTGCTCAGTCTTCAGTCAGTGCACAGCCATCGGGCCCAGTCAGCAGCAATGGAGCCGTTTTATGCTCAGCCAGGGCAACAGGGGATCCTACCAGCAGGGTTAGCTTGGTGGGAAGTTTCAGTAGAAGCGGAGGCCCCCGCCCTTTGTGTGGGAAGATGTACGTAGTGGTCTGCTACATGGACCTACTCATATGCTATGGGTGCAGTATGAGGGATCACATTTAGAGGGATTGATGTTCGTCTGCCAGAGTGTGGGCAGGGGAATGGCATAGCCAGCTAGTTCTGTAGCTACTACATCCGCAGCACCTCCTCCAGCTCGAGGCACTCTAGCACCCGCAGGGCGTGGTGCTGATAGGGATGGTGCACATAGTTCTGGAGGAACCAGTCATTTATACACTATGAGGGGTCGCCACGGTTCGGAGGCTTCTCCAGATGTTGTTACAGGTATATTGATTGTTCAATCCCATGATATATATGCTCTTATTGATCCTGGTTCCACTTTGTCCTATGCCACTCCCTATATTGCTGTGAGATTTGGGATAGAACTTAATGAGACGTTCTCCGTATCTACTACGGTTGGTGAGTCTATTATGGCCGCGCGAGTTTATAGGGATTGTGTTTTCACGGTGCATTGTCGGGACACCATGGCCGATCTCACTAAATTGGGAATGGTTGATTTTGATATAATAATAGGGATGGACTAGGTTTATTCATGTTTTGCTAAGAGTGATTGCCTAACTAGAACCGTTAGATTTGAATTTCCAAATGAGCCAGTTATTGCATGGAAGAAGGATGATATGTGTTACACCCCATGTTTTTGTAAATGAGAGTATGTCATAAGTCAAGTGACGTAATCTCAGAAATGAGATCGTCTTTGAATATATATAAAGTAATTTAATCATATTACCTTTGACATTACAAATAATTAATATCATAAATAACAACAACCAAGATTGTTGGATGGCTTAGAAGCTAAACGAATTGAAGAAAATAAGTTTAGTAGAAAGTCGGCAAGCGGGGAAAGGTATAATATATACTTTTGGGGTGAGACTAGGGTGCTTAAATTTATAATAAGGCTATGATATGAGTTAGTTTAGTCGTATGATAGTCGTGTGTCATGTTTTGGAGTCAAGCAAGTCGTGGAACAAAAGTTGGCAAAGGTCATCACAAGTTACATTCATAATATGCTAAACATAAGGTAAAATGTAGCTGAGCTTTTCTCCCAGCATGCTTCGAATTAAGGGATGATCCACATGCCAAATTTAAGCTCTACGCGTCTAGTTTATAATGTATTAAACCGCTCATCGATATGACATCGGAGTAGAGAGATATTCGCATTTTTGCGAGACTGCTTAAGCAACTCCCATTGGACCTACTTAGGCGGTGGTGATTCTCCAGCCTTTAAAGATCGGGTCATGCCTTATTTGGGGTCATTGTTCGACCCAACCAGACCCTGTACTCTCCCAAAAAACTCTCAAATCAGTCTCCATGATTCTACGGTGAAAATCAAAGAGAAAGACATGCATCCAACGCTTGAGATCTCATGGTGCTTGCTATATCGTAGTCCTTAATCTTGTGGCTGTTTTGGAGGATTCTTCATGTGAACTAACCTGATTTTTCATGTTTTTCTTATTGATTAAGGTAATAATCAGTCCCTCATTCATATATATTAGATTTTCAAGGCGAACTATAAGTGTTTACACACAAACTTGAACACCAAAAGTTGATTCAAGAAGTGAATACAACACCTACAGTGTTGTGGTGTAATTCAGGATAGTTGTGGTCTGTGCTTGGCTGAATTTTCGTGTTTTTATAATGGTGAAGGTAAGTATTAAATCCTACTACATGTTCTTGAAGTTGTTTGTGTGTTAGTTGCATTATTTGGGCAAAATACTACAAGAGGAGACTTGAAATAGTTTGAGATGTTATTGTTTTTAATGAACTATTTTGGAAGTTTGTTTCCATGAACTATAAATGGGTAGAAACCCTTGAAAATAACTCTCCTATGATGTTATTATAAAATATTTTCTACATGTCGAACTTGTTGTTGGTACTGTGACAATGAAGAGAAAGGACAACATAACGATGGAAAGTTATACTTGTTGTTGTTGTTAGATTGTTGGGCTTTTCAAGGGTGTATTAGGAGATGAATATAGTAGGTTAGAAGTCCTCCCATTATACTTAATACTTTGCTGCCTATGTTGTTAAGTTAACGAATGAATGACTTTGGGGTTAAAGGGTTCAAAATGGATTCGATCCTAGCTTTTCGTTTGTCGTGTTAAATAGTAGTTTCGTTAGTGAAGTTTTTATGCACTTGTTGTTATGTAGCTTGATTTGTGCTGTGGTGCTGAAAGTATATAGGTGAAGGTTGTATGGTTTCGTGTTGGTTGATGGACTTGGCAAAGTAAGTTTACGGGGGAGATGCTGCAAAAAGTTAAATAAAAGAGGTACTAGTTTAAGGTATGGACTTAGCCTTTTACACAACACCGATTTTGAATCTCCTTTTTCTATGGTAGATTGAGTTGAGTTGTTTGAAGAATTTCATGGAAGGTATTAAGGACTCAACGGATTTAAGGTGTGTTAAGGCTATCCCTTCTTTCCTTTTGGTATGATCCATATGATACAACGAAACGAGCAAACACACAACTTTCACACGTGACTCTATTCTTAGAAGTACTTGGGTTGCCTATGTTCTTGATACCCCATCTGTCCTATTATTATATCTTCGTTCATGCGTCTCAGAAAATACGCAAGTTGATAAATTTATCCGAAGGCATAATGATCTTATGACATTCCGAGAGATCTTATTGACTTACTTCATTATGCATTGCATTCATTTATACATATACATTGACCCATGACAAGATGGCGATATATGCGTATAATATATGTACATGGGGTATGGGGAAAGGTTGCGGTGTTATATACGCACACCACCTAATTAGCTGGTATACATTGATGATTTCGCCCACAAAGGCCGAGATGATATGATGGGATGCCCTCAGAGGCTTGATGATGTTATGTACGCATATACCTGTGCCTGATATGACATTTATATGCATGTGCATAACATTATCCTTGTTATGCATAGGTATATGCGTACATAACATACGCATATACCTATGCATAGTTGAAGGACTAAGTGTGCCAAATATACTAGGTGTCACCCTGGTGCATACGGAATATAGTTATCCCTGGTACAAAAGGGTTACTGTAAGGCGAGTGAGGGTCATTGATGATGTGAAAAGACGCCAAAGATAAAGAGGTAAAACATCTATAGCTAGATCGTTGTAGCACTAAATCTTAGTAGTCCCCTAAAGGGGAGGGGGGAGATAGTGTGATGTGGTATTAAGTCGGAGTTAAGTGGTTCGGGTAACTATGGAATGGTAAAGGAAGAATGTGGGAAAAAATACGAAAAGGATGAGGTTGCATTTTTCTAGATCCTACATATATGTCACGACTCTAGAACATTATGCAAGCACGATGCCTAGGTGAAGTGGTAAGAGTTCCTGGCCAGGTTGTTATTGATTAATAAGAGCGAATAGATACTTGATACATTAGGAGCCCGTGCGAGAGGTAAGTTAAGACAAAGGACCTGTCCCAAGAGAGATTACGTGGAATATAGAGATGAGAATGGACCAACGAGTAGTTAGTAGTTGATTCAAGAAAAGCCTAGTTATGGCTAGACAAGAGGATACAGATAAATTAGCATATTGTGCACGATAAACATGGTGAACTCCAACATAGTGAATTCAGTCTCGCAGACATGACGTCATAATCCCTGAGAAATATTCATATAGGCGTAGGGGTAGTTAAAGGAACTGTATAAGTGTTACAGAATTAAAAGAGAGTGCCACTAGGAAGATAGTCAAAAATTTCAATTCAGAAGCAACCCTATGAGCACAAGGGCGAAAAGGTGAGTAACTAGGGATAATTATAGGCGAGCAAGGACATCAAAAATCCCTTTAGGTATATGATTTAATAAGCTCGTAGATTTACAAGAGTCAAGGGGTCTCCCCTAAGTACTACAACAAAAAACTAGTTGAGAAAATAAGAAAGAAGGCTTCAACATAAGCATAGTAACTTGAAGAAAAAATAGTCTTGTAACAACAGTCTCACTACAATATTGTATACAATCCATAAGAATGCGGTACCTATTGTGGAAAATGAACAGAAGAAAAATCAAAGGTGATATTTGAGATCATAGGAGTTACAGGAAATTCCAGTATTCGTGGGCAATAACATAAGCCAAGTATTCATGCAACAAGTGGTAGGACGACTAGGAAATGTAATTGCTTGCATTTAAATACAACTGAGAAGGTACGAAAGGAAATCTATGTTGCTAGCAAGTTAAAGGAAGTTTGTGAGTAGTATAAAAAGATATGTGTAGGTCGCAAGATAACGTATCATAGAGCGACAAGGTTTTAGGTAGATAGGAGTACGGATAAGAAAAAGTGAGTAAGAAGGTGACGAGAATAGGTAAGTCCTCGGGATTTAACCCATCAAGCAAGAGAGATGATGGTTTTCGTAAGTTATAGAAAGCTCGGTGCAGCCTGAATGAACTCATAGGAGTCTACAACTAGGAGAAATTAGAAAATAATGTTTTATGTTGATCTGGTTGCAGAATAAGGGTTTAATGGTTAAAGATAAGAGGATGACATTTAGGCCTTTTATTAAGTAATGAGTTTAAGAAAAATAATTTCATGAATTGCAAGGGAATGGAATGCCCCAATAAGATGAATCATGTTTGGATTCTATAAAATACGGCTATTAAGTATAGTATCGTCCCTAGGTGGATCAGGCAAATCACTTCAAATGTTCCCCGATGCAACACGAGCCCTAGTGAAATTGTATTACATAAGAGGTTTCAATTTATCAGTGGTAGATTAGAAAACAACATTAAGGTGAATCAACAATGGATGGATAAAAGTTACAAAGTATGAGATGTGATTAGGCTAACATTATTATGATTAACAGTAATGAGGAAGTATTAGAGGACTTAGATTTATACATATAGATAAGCAGCGAGAGAGTAACCAAGAGTTGAGTGGCAGACCTCAATAATAATAAACTAAAGTAAGAGTTATGGTATAGTATGACCTACCTAGTTGTAGTAAAGCCATAAGCATAGATAAACAAGGCTATGAAACAAGATATAGCAATAGTCGTAAGTTCATTAAAGTACGGAGGAAAGAACTTTAGTACACCTATAGATTCCTAGAGGGATAGCTTGTCATAGTTTTGCATAAGTTCACAAAGTGAGGCCTAGAATTGGCTAAATGCTGGAGGAAAAAAGAGAGAAGAGTCGCATAGGCGCACATACAAGAACAGAGTCTTACATGCTGCATGACATAAGGTAGCAACATTTACGAGATTGGGAGAATTCCGACCACCAGTCGTGGTGTGAGAGAGAGGCCTAAAGGGGGGAAGGCCCTGACATTTGGATTTATTCATAGAACAGTTGCCTAGGTGGAAAGGAAAATATTCATAAGAGGTATATGTAATGATATAGATAAGAGCATTAGTCAACATTTGAGGAAGAACGTTCCAAAGGGGGGAATGATGTTACACCCCATGTTTTTGTACGTGAGAGTATGTCGTAAGTAAAGTGACATAAGCTTAGAAATAAGATCGTCTTTGAAAGTATATAAAGTAGGTTAATCATCTTATCTTGGACGTTACAAATGTTTAAGATCATGAATAACAAGAACCAAGAGTGTTGGAAGGCTTAGCAGCTAACCGAATTAAAGAAAATAAGTTTCGTCGAAAATCGACAGGGGGGGAAATTTATAGCATATACTTTTGGGGTGAGACTAGGGTGCTTAACATAATAATAAGGTTATTTTATGAGTTATTTTAGACGTGTGATAGTCGTGTCTTACGGTTTGGAGTCAAGGAAGTCATGTATGGGGTCTTATCGAAGCGCTTTATTTCATTTGATTACTCATGCTTATTCCAAAGCATTATTATTTTTAGGATCCGGATCCATTATTCATTCAATGGAAACAATTGTTGGATATTAAGCCGGATTTCTCGTCACTATCCAAGAATTTCAATGTTTGAATCAAGGTTTCAAACGGTAAAGCTTATCTGATTTTATTTATTTTATAATTTTTTCTCGAATAAATCATGAATTTTATAGGATATTATTAAGGATCTCAGAAATCGTTAAATTATTCAATTAGATAATAATTGAATAATTTAAGAATAATTGAATTCTTTTTTCAAGTTGATTCAAATTATTCGAACGTTTTATTACTTATTTTATTTTGGTTTGGCGTACAAAAAAACTTTTTGAATTAAAATTTGGCAAAGGTCATTACAAGTTACATTCATAATATGCTGAAAATTAGGTCAAATGTAGCTAAGCTTTTCTCCCAAAATACTTTGAATTAAGGAACTATTCACGTACCAAATTGAAGCTCTACGATTCTAGTTTCCAAATATTTAAACCATTTGTCAATACGACGTGGAAATATAGAGATATTCGCGTTTTCGTGAGAGTGCGCAAGCAGCTCCCATGGGACCCACTTAGGCGATCGGTGATGCTCCAACCTATACTGATCGGGTCAAGGCTCATTTGGCGTCATATTTCGACCCAACTAGACCCTATACTCTCCCAAAACACTCTCAAAGCAGTCTCCATGATTCAAGAGTGAAAACCAAAGAGAAAGACATGAATCCAATGCTAGAAATCTTGTGGTGCTTGCTAGATCGTAGTTCTTCATCTTGTGGATAATTTGGAGGATTATTCAAGTGATGTAACCTCATTCATATATATTATATTTTCAAGGAGAACTACAAGTGTTTACACACCAACTTGACACCAAAAGTTGATTCAAGAAGTGAATACAACACCTATAGTGTTGTGGTGTCATTGATGATAGTTGTAGGCTGTGCTTGGCTGAAATTTTGTGTTGTTTCTACTGTTTAAGGTGAGTATAAAATCCTAATGCATGTTCCTGAAGTTGTTTTTATGTTGGTTGCATTATTTGATCAAAATACTACAAGAGGAGACTTAAAATAGTTTGAGATATGGTTTTAAATGGACTGTTTTGGAAAGATTGTTTCCATGAACTATAAATGGTTACAAACCCTAGAAAATGACTCTCTTATGATGTTGTTATTATAAAATATTGTCTACATGTCAAACTTGTTGTTGGTACTATGAGTATGACGAGAAAGGACAACATAACATTGGAAAGTTGTACTTCTTGTTGTTGTTAGACTGTTGGACTGTTCGAGGGTGTATTAGGAGATGAATAGGAGGTTAGAAGTCCTCCCATTATACTTAGTACTTTGGTGCCTCTGATGTTAAGTTCAGGAATGAATGACTTTGGGGTTAAAGGGTTGAAAAGGGATTCTATCCGAGCTCTCCGTTTGTCTTGTTAAATAGTAGTTTCGTTGGTGATTTTTATGCACTTGTTGTTGTGTAGCTTGATTTGTGTAGTGGTGCTGAAAGTATATAGGTGAAGTTTTTCTGGGTTCATATTGGTTTATGGACTTGGTAAAGTAAGGTTATAGGGTAGATGCTGCCGAAT
Organism: Nicotiana obtusifolia; assembly: GCA_002018475.1. Classification (NCBI taxonomy): domain Eukaryota; kingdom Viridiplantae; phylum Streptophyta; class Magnoliopsida; order Solanales; family Solanaceae; genus Nicotiana; species Nicotiana obtusifolia. The sequence goes on from MCJB01023500.1 coordinate 49,335, forward strand.
TTACATAAACGAGGTACTAGTTTAAGTTGCGGACTTAGCCTTTTCCTCAACACTGATTTTGAATCTCTTTATGCTATGGTAGATTGAGTTGAGTTGCTTGAAAAATTTCCTGGAAGTTATTAAGGACTCAACGGAGTTAAGGTATGTTAAGGCTATCCTTTCTTTCCTTTTGGCATGATCTATATGATATAACGAAACGAACAAACACATAACATTCACACGTGACTCTATTCTTAGAAGTACTTGGGTTGCCTATGTTCTTAATTCCCCATCTTTCCTATTATTATATCTTCCGTTCATGGGTCTCAGAAAATACGCAAGTTGATAAATTTATCTGAAGGCATAATGATCTTATGATATTCCGAGAGATCTTATTGACTTACTTTATTATGAATTGCATTCATTTATACATGTACATTGACCCATGACAAGATGACGATATATGCGTATAATATATGTACATAGGGTATGGGGAAAGGTTACGGTGTTATATACGCACACCACCTAAGCAGCTGGTATTCGATGATGATTTTGCCCACAAAGGCCGAGATGATATGATAGGATGCCCTCAGAGGCTTGATGATGTTATGTACGCATATACCTATACCTGATATGACAATTATATGAATATGCATAACATTATATATGTTTCATGATTCACAGAGCTATTCAGACTTACAGGTTGAGTTCTTTACTGCATGTTTCTTCCGTGTCTTTTATATACTGCTTTTCCTTACATACTCGGTACTTTATTTTTACTGATGTCCCTTTTGCGTGGGGACGCTGCCTTTCATGCCCGCGAGTCCCGATAGGCAGGTTGACAGTCCTCCAAGTGGGCTGTTAGCTCAGCGAAAGGTGTTGGTGCAGTCCAGTTGGTATAGCGGGCCCTGTCCCGACCTTTATGACATTTATGTACTCTTTGAGGCTTGTAGACATATGTCATGTATATGGACGATTGTATTGCATCGTCAACCTATGTTTATAGTGTACAAATGATCCTTTCGGTCTAATAGGCTCGTATGTCACATATATGAGTTTGTATACTATTTTGGGTAGTCCTATGTCGAGTATTCCCTTATGTTTTATTCTGGTTATCTCATGACGGCCCTTATGGCCAACTTACCCATGATGGTATGATAAGAAAGATATGTTATGTTGGTACTCGGTTGAAATAGGCACTGGGTGCCCGTTGCGGCCCTGTGGTTTGGGTCATGGCAATGTGGTGCCGAAGGGTAGGTTAATTTCTTACCTTAAGGCCACGAAGATGATCAACAAGGGGTGTATTTACCATTTGCCCCGGGTTACGGACACCGATGCTGAGGCACCTACACTTGAGTCTGTACCAGTTGTGAATGAATTTCCGAAGGTCTTTCCAGTTGATGTGATGCCAGGCATGCAACCTATATTTATTCCACCTTTTAGAATGGTACTGGTAGAATTGAAGGAACTGAAGGAAAAATTGAAGGATGTTTTAGAGAAGGGTTTCATCCGGCCAAGTGTGTCGCCTTGGGGCGCACCAATCCTCTTTGTAAGGAAGAAATATAGGTCACTGAGAATGTGTATTGACTATTGACAGCTCAACAAGGTCACGATCAAGAATAAGTACCCACTGCCAAGGATAGATGGCTTGTTTGACCAGTTGTAGGGTACTAATTACTTCTCCAAAATTGATTAAGATTTGGGTTTCACCAATTGAAGATCAGGTAGCAGGATATTCTGAAAACAGCTTTCAGGACCCGGTATGGGGACTTTAAGTTTCTGATGATGTCTATTGGCTAACAAATGTCCCGGAAGCTTTCATGGATCTTATGAATTGACTCTTCAAGCCTTTTCTTGACTCCTTTGTGGTAGTGTTCATTGGCGATATTCTTCTATATTCACGAAGTCGAGAGGACCATGCCGATCATCTCAGGGCAGTTCTGCAGACTCTGTATCAACATAAGTTGTATGCAGAGGTTTCGAAGTGTGAATTTTCTCTTGAATATGTCACATTCTTGGGTCATGTTGTCTCTAGAGAAGGAATTAAGGTTGATCCTCATAAGATTGCAGCTGTGAAAAGTTGGCCTAGACCTACACCTCCAATAGAGATTCACAGTTTCTTGGGCTTAGCTGAGTTTTACAAAAAGTTTGTGGAGGGGTTCTCTACCCTTGCCTCTCTGTTGACTAAATCGACGTAGAAGGCAGTTAAGCTCCAATGGTCAGATGCATGTGAAAAGAGCTTCCAAGAGTTGAAATCAAGATTGACTACGGCACCGGTGTTGACCCTACCAGAATGTACAGATGGGTTTGTGGTATATTCCGATGCTTCGGGGATCGGACTTAGATGTGTATTAATGCAATATGGCAAGGTGACAGCTTATGCTTCTAGGAAACTCAAGAATCATGAAAAGAACTATCCAACACATGACTTAAAGCTTGCATCGGTGGTATTTGCATTGAAGATTTGGCATCATTATTTGTATGGGGTCCATGTGGGTATATTCATAGACCATGAGATCCTTCAATATATTTCCAAACAAAAGGAATTGAACCTGAGGCGTAGAAGGTGGCTTGAGTTACTCAAAGACTACGACATCGATATTCTATATCATCCAGGGAAGGCTAATATTGTGGCAGATGCTCTTAGCCGGAAATCTGTGGGTAGTTTGGCTCACTTGGAAGCATATCAAAGGTTGTTGGTCAAGGAGTTTCATTGGTTGGCTAGTTTGGGAGTTCGTCTTGCGGATTCTATTGAAAAGATAGGTGATTGTGCAAAATAGGAACGAATCATCGCTTGCTGTGGAAGTCAAGGAGAAGCAATACGACAATTTGTTATTGGAGCAGTTGAAGGAGGGGATTCATAAACATAAGACCACGGTTTTTTCTCTTGGCATGGATGATGGTACACTACCCGAGGGCGATTATGGGTTCCAAATGTAGATGGTCTCCGGGAAAGAATCATGACTGAGTCTCACAATTTTAGGTGTTCCGTGCACCCATGCTCTACAAAGATGTATCATGATCATAAGAAAGTGTACTGGTGGAAAGATATGAAGAGGAACGTAGTAGACTTTGTTGCAAGATGTCCAAATTGTCAGCAAGTAAAGGTCGAGCACCAAAGGCCGGTGCGCTAGCGTAAAACATAGAAATTCCAATATGGAAGTTGGAGATGATCAATATGGAATTTGTGGTAGGACTCCCTCGCATTCCTCACAAATTCAACTCGATTTGGTTGGTTGTGGATCGACTCACGAAATCAGCATACTTCTTACCTGCTAAGGCTACCGATACATAAGAACAATATGCTCAGTTGTATATCAAGAAAATATTTAGATTGCATTGCTCTCCATTTCAATCATCTCAGATCGAGGGGCACAATTCACAACTATCCTATAGAGGAAATTTTATCAAGGTTTGGGTACTCGGGTGAATCATAGTACAGCCATTCATCCACAGACCAACAAGCAAGCAGAGAGGACTATTCAGACGCTCGAGGATATGTTTCACGCTTGTGTTCTTGACTTCAAGGGTAGTTGGGATGATAATTTGCCAATCATAGAATTTTCCTACAACAATAGTAACCATGTTAGTTTCAGATGGCACCGTTCGAGGCTTTTTACGGTAGGAGATGTAGATCTCCCATTGGATGGTTGGAGATTGGGGACGCAGAGTTGATAGGGCCAGACCTCATGAATCAGGCTATGGAGAAGGTTAAGATCACTACGGAATAATTGAAAACTGCTCAAAGACGTCAGAAAACATATTCAGATGTGCGTCGCAGGGATTTGCAATTCAAAGAGGATGATTCGGTATTCTTGAAGCTTTCCCCCATGAAGGGTGTAATACGGTTTGGTAAAAAAGGGAAGTTGAGTATGAGGTTTATGTGACCGTACAAAATCATTCAGAGGATTGGTCGGGTGGCTTACTAGCTTGAACTATCTCCAGAGATGTCTTTAGTGCACCCGGTGTTTCATGTGTCCATGTTGAAGAAGGTGGTTGGATACTTAGCACTCGTTATTTCGGTTGAGGCTATTGAGGTTAACGAGGAATTGAGTTGTGAAGAAATTCCAGTTTCCATTCTTGATAGGCAAGTCCCAAAGCTGAGAAATAAAGAGATTTCCTTCGTGAAAGTGCTACGACGAAACCAACAGGTTGAAGAGGGAGGCCGAGGAAGAGATGAAGAAGAGGTACCCTCATTTGTTCGAATAACTATGTAATTAGGTAGTTATGTTCTATGAAAATACTAAGAGCTTACCTTCCATGATTATGTATCACTTGTACAGGTGATGTTAAGGGTGCTCCTTTCTAGTAATATATATTGCTAACGAGACCACGGTTGGTGTTGTTTTCATGTTATGCTACGTTGCTGGATTACGTACATGTTGTTATATTTGGTTTCTGGGATTCTCTGACAGGTGGATAGGCCCAATTATAGGGGAAACTCTGCCGAAATTTCTGAAATACTCGGGAGTTAGTCAAATTTGGAACTAATGGTGTATGAACTAAGAGCTGAGTCTCCTTGGATGATGGAGGATTTTGACCCTCATTCGAGGACAAATGATCTTATGCGAGGGAGGATTTAAGGCCCCGTAAAATTTTACCGGAACCCGGGGTTTCATGGTGCCAAGGTAGGCTAATGTGTTTGAGGATTATAGAAATTTTGTGGTACCGCAGAACCTCTCCGCGGACCGCAGATCGACTGTTGAGTGCAATAAAACTTGAACTAATTTTTGAAGATCATTTGCGGTCAAGTATGCGACTGCATAATCATTTTTCGAGCCGCACAATCTGACACAGAATTAGCATTAAGATTTTTGGAGGGATATTTCGCTGCGTGTTAGCGACTACATAACCGTTCTGCAGGCTGCATAACAGCTGCTGACCTGTCCAGATCCGCCTAGTATTTGGGACCATTTCTTTAGTCCCTTTTGCAGGTCGCATACTCGTTTTGCGGTTCAGTCTGCAACCGCCGACATGACTTCGTAAGTTTATGCTTGGGGAAATTTCACTCGATCACATTTTTATGAAAATGACCTTGGGGTCATTTTGGCTGGTCAAAACATCCATTTTAGAGAGAGGGGAGTGTTTTAGAGAGAAATGAGGAAGGACCGAGTGTTTTGTTCATCAATCTTTGCCCAAGCTTTCAAATTTAACAAGGTAAATTCACAAGGTCTTCATCCAAGAGGTAAGGTTCTATAGCCCTAGCTTTCCATTTCGAACTTGGGGTAGAAGATGGGCAATGGGGAGTGTGATTCTTGGATATGAGAGTGTTATTTATGCATGCATGTACCATCATGGTCTGTTGGAAGGTTGTTGAGCTCAAATGGGTAAATATTGGGTTGTGGGATGAAGGAATCCACCATAGGAGAACTTTGAAATCATAATGCACACCTAGTGCTTGAAAAAATGCATAAGTGAGCTGAACATATGAATTTCTTCCTAATTATGGTTCAACTTTATCGTGTCTCTAAATAGATCAATGTTGCTAGGATTTCCGAAACATTATAGTAATTTAAGGAAAGCTCAAAGCCAGGTAATTTGGCTAAACTCCTCTTGTAAAATCGAATCCATGATGTCCTCGTAAGTTGTAATTATGATTGGCTCAAGCTCTTATGTCATATGTTATGAGTTATTCCTTATAAATTTGACAATTCCGAATAAACGTTATTTCAAAAGATATATGTTCAAAATGTTTTTCGAATGCTCTTATCATCATGTTATCCTTCGGGAATGTGTTCAAAGTATGGGTTGTGTATCAAAATATTATGAATTCAATCATGTTTCAATTGCAAGTTATTATGCCAAATTGTGGAAGAAAACTCAATGCGCCTAAGACTCTTATTTGCTCATATGTGTACTAAAAATCGTGATTAGAGATGCCTTGTTGATGATAACCCATGGCGATGTTTGAAAGTGAAAGGGGTGAGCATGAAATATGAAATACGGTCGACGTGCCAAGAATGATATTACATATGTGGCCACTAGTGCCAATGAAATGAATGATGTGTAAAAGGCTATGAATTGAGTTGAAAATCCTTTTTTTATAATAAACATTTTAGGAGTATCATTAGTCACCAAGGAAGGGTAGGTTGAAATAACCTAATCCCGAAACTACACGTGCCGGTGTAGGAGTGATTGAGGTGTAAATCCCCGTACTGATTTGTTGAGAACATTCCCCTTAAATGGGATGATAATGATGTGTTGAGATTATTCCCCTTAATTTGGAAGAGATGACTTCAAGCGAAGGGTGATGTCGATCCACACAGCATTGTGGTGAGACGGCCTAGCTGATCGAGTTGAGATTGGACACCATGCTGCGCACATGGTGTTGATTGTGATTGTGATCGGATGTCTTGGATGAGACGGCCGAGCCGATCGGGCCGTGATGGGACTCCGGGATAGAGTCACGGTGGTATATTGGTGCTAAAGATCTCCCAACCTAAAACATTGAAGTTAACTTGAAAACGTATCTTGCTCCTAACTTGATGCACTAGTATTATTTGAGGATTTCATTTTGATCCTATAATTATTTCTCAATGTATTGTCACTCGTTCAATTGAAAGGGTATATAGCCATACACATTAGTACTATTTCATATGTAATAACGTCCCTTTGCCAGGGGTGCTACATCTTTATTGGATGCAGGTGGTTCCACAGCAGGCGGCGTTGATCAGTGATAGCAGTACACCCTCTCCTCAGTTGACTTGGTGAGCCCCACTTCTTCTCGAGTTCTTGTATCTTTTGTCATCCATGTATAGTGTTTTTAGGTATAGTCGGAGCCTTGTTGCCGTACTATCACAGTACTCTTTTGTATCCGTTAGAGGCTCCGTAGACATAGTGTGGGTTGTATATTGGTGTTGGGAAAAGTCAAACTAGAATGTTATATTTTTATCACATGTTCGACTTCAAAACTATGAATGTGCAATGTAATATTTTGGAGACTTATAAATGATGTAACTAATGTAATGAATTGGTGTCGCCCACATGATCTTCGCATGGTCTACTTAATGAAATGTCTTCACCTTATTCACGGGTAGGTTCGGGTAGAAAGCATCTAGTAGGCTTGCTGGACCAGGTTATCTCGGTTGAGCGCCGGTCGCGCTCCCTGAGGATGGGGCGTGACATATGTCCATACCTTTCTGCAAGACTCAACTAGGCTTGCTCATTACTCGTGAGACCTATGCAATCTAGCGCTCTAATACCAACTTGTCATGATCCAAAAATCCCACCGAGGCGGTGATGGCGCCTAACACTGCTTGCTAGGCAAGCAAACATCAAATTTTCAAAAATAAGCTTCAACAATAGATCTAAAAGTCTAAATAATCGGATAGCAATACAACTGAAAAACCATCCTAAAATCTAGTGTCAACAAGTACAGGAGCTCTACATAATTTAAAGTACAAAGTCTGAACAAAACATGATACTGTATGAACCACTAAACAGTAATATCATGAAATAAAATAAGGGACATCAAGGCTTGCAAATAGGACAATAGTGCAACCTCGAAGTTTCCAACATGTATGGATGCCACCCTCTAGGAAGCTCCTCTATCAATAGCACCTGGATCTGCACATAAAGTGCAGAGTGTAGTATGAGTACAAGCGACCCCATGTACTCAGGAGGTAGCAAGCCTAACCTCGGGTTGAGAATAGTGACGAATTTGCAAGGTCCTCTGCTCACTTTCAATAGCCAACAGTAACAATGATGGCATAATGATAATAGTAGAAGGAAAAGCAGCTCAAAAATATCAAGTTAAACTTTATCACATTAAGAGGAAAATAGGCATGCTTTCCAAATAAGTCAGTTAAGGAATCAATTTTAAGACATCAAGTATCAATTAGCATGAGAGACACCAGTCTAAGGCTGCATGACAAGTATCCATGCCAAAATCAACGACTTCACATTTAAATCAACAAGTAAGCACCATATTAGCACTGTACGGGTGCTTGGCATAAAGCTTCTCACAAAGCACATATCAAGTGCATGCACTCACATGGTACAAAATAATGTGGGTTATCAGTTGACTTTGGAGGGGCCGATCCGAGCCCAAGCACTGATCGGATCTAAGTCAACTGTCAATATCACTCAACCCAAATGGGCCAGGCATATATGTCACCTCACTATCGACACTACTCAACCCAAATATGGGGCCTCGTGCACGCGTCACCTTACTATCAACACCAACACAGCTCTATAGCCCAAGATAGTCATTAATCGCTTCAAGTCTCAATATGCTAACGACTTCCAGTACTTGAAGCACAATACCGCAAAGTGTACGATAATGTGCCACAATTAAGCTCAAACCTATATCACACAAATAAAAGGACACAAACAACATATGAGATGACATATAAAGGATGCAAAGAGACGGAGATATAACATACGGATATAATATCATGACTGAGGAAAATGACCACGCCTAAGGCAAATAACTCAACATACCAAAAACAACTCTATCATGTCTCAAATAGAAAAGCAATGGCCTAGACAAGATTTCTAGCATGAATAATAGCTCATGTAGTCAACAAGTGTAGAAAACACAATATCAGTAAAGCATGATAGCCAATAAAGGAATATAAGAGCCTAGATTCTACCCGGATCCTAAATAAATAAGGTGCGTGCTTATGTGCATGTCACCTCGCATATGCGTCACTCCCAACATATATCAAATATCATAGTCTAAGTGGAAATACCTTCAAGCCAAAGCAAGATACTTACCTTAAATACGTGGGAATCAACACTTAAAAATATTCTTTCCCCTAAAATCACCTCCATCGAGCTCAAATAACTAAATAATATCAAATAATGGTATATGAATCACTTCCAAACGATAAAGTTCAACTCTATAACCAATTTCTAAAAAGACAACAAATGTCAATCCTAGGCCTAAATGGTAAAAACCCAAGCCAAGGGGTACGTCCCGACTACCCATAACCCAACGAGTCCAAATATGTGATTAGATTCCAAAATCGAGTCTAAATCGACTCCCAAATCCTCAATTTTCATTTTCCAAAACATATTTAAACCCCCCCCCCC
>MCJB01023500.1:58369-78842 GCA_002018475.1 Nicotiana obtusifolia
CCCCCCCCCCCCCCAAATTCTCATCCAAATTCCATAATCTAGGTGTAATAATCCATGGAGAAAAAAAGATATAATATCAAAATAAAGAAAAAATCGCTTACCCTCTTGCCTTGTGTGAAAATCCCCTTCAAAAATCATCCAAGTCTAGTGTTCAACATATGATAAAATGTGTCTAAGTCCCGAAATCCTACCTTACATAATTAGGGACAAAAGTCGCAAATGCGACTAGGGGTTGCAATTGTGAGCCTCTCAAATGCGATAAAAGGCTAGCAAATGGGAACATGCTCCCTCAACAGCGGTCATTGCAATTGCAACCAGGAAGATCGCAAATGCGACCAAGTGTCGCAAATGTGGATTCCTCTTTGCAATTGCAGAAGTCGCAAATGAGAAGCTGGCCTTCTCATGAACCCTTAGAAACCGTGATCAAGACTCTGTAATTGCGGACCTTTGCAATTGCGGACCTTCGCAATTGCGAGCAGACCATCACAAATGTGAGCTCTACAAAACCTTCAAAAATTAGAACTTCCCAAAATGATCCGAGACCAATCCAAAACTCACCTGAGCCCCTCGAGCCCCACGGAAACATCCACACAAGTAATTCAAAACATCAAAATGACATCCACAACCACGAATCAAACACCAAATCACATCATGCAAGCCTTCAAACTCAAAACATCAAATATTCACAACCAGGTGACTGATTCAGACCAAACCAACTCGGAATGAAACCAAACTTTGCACACGAGTCCCAAATGACAAAACGGACCTATTCGAAGGGAGGAATGATCCGAACCGGATATCTTCAATGTCAAATCATAGTCAAACTTATAAAATTTCTAAACCTTCAAATCGGGAACTTTCAGCAAGTAGAGCTTAATCATCCTATGAATCTCCAAATCAAAATACGGGCATATTTCTAAGTGAAAATCACCATACGAACCTATTGAAAACATAAAAACACAAATCCGAGGTCGTTTACACAAAATTTAAACCTTAGTCAACTCTTACAACTCAAGCTTCCAACAACAAAACCAAGTGTTCCGATTCACTCCAAAACCTTTCTGAAACCAAACCAACTACCCTCGCAAGTCATAAAACAGCAACTAAGAATACGGGAAGCATCAAATAGGGAAACGTGGCTCAAATTCAAGAAACAATCGGGCGGGTCGTTACACCAAGACATACTCGTACCCCTTGGGACCCCGTCCAATCATACCTACAGGTACAAATACATTATCGAAATCATTCTCTTAAGTTACAAACGTTCTATCTTTGTCGAACACATTTAAATCACACATATACATTGCGGATCACAACCAAACTTTGCACACAAATTTCAATTAACTAAATAACCCTTTAAAAGATTTCAAAACCACAATAGGATTGCAATAACACCAAAGTAAACTCCTGGACCAACCTATGAACTCTCCAAATCTTCAAATTGCCACCTTTCGACAAATAGAGCCAAAGCCTTCTTGTAACATCCAAATTCAAATCCAAACATACGCCTAAGTTCAACATCACCGTACGAACCTATTGAAGCCATCAAATTTCGATTCTGAGGTTGTTTATTCAGAAGTCAAACCTCGAACATGTTCTCCAACTTAAAATTTTTTTAATTGTCCAAATCAACTCTAAACCTCTCGAAAATCAAAACCAACCATACACGCAAATCATAATGTGTCATATGAAGCTACTCAAAGTCTCAAGCCGCTGAACGGGATGCTAGAGTTCAAACTGACTGATTGGGTTCTTACAAAAGCAGTTTCTATTCATTTCCTGGATTTATTCGAATTTGATGGTAGCCACTTTTTAGATTAGTTTTTGAAAAGATTTTGGACCCTTGAAATTGATCTAACATATCATCAAGCCGAGGGATAGGATAGTGATATTTTACTCTTGTTGGTATCACAACAATCCACGCACATCCTCCAAGATTCATAATCCACATCCGAACCCGATAGCCTCAATGTCAACTCATGGTAAAAATAATAAACTTTCTAAACCTTTAAATTTCCAACTTTCGGCAAATAGAGCCTAATAATCTTAGGAACCTCCATATCCAAATACGGATATGCGCCTAAGTCCAAAATCACCATACAAACCTATTGGAAACACCAAAACATGAATCTAAGGTCGATTATGCAAAAGTTAAACCTTGGTTATCTCTTACAACTTAAGCTTCTAACAATAAAACCAAGTGATCCAATTCACTCCAAATCCTTTCTAGAGCCAAACAAACCATCTCCGCATGTCATAAAATAACAACTAAGCATACGGGAAGCATCAAAGTGGTAAACGTGGCTCAAATTCAAAAATTGACTGGCCATGTCCTAACAGCAAAACACACTGGAGCTCCTCGGGACCCCGTCCAATCATACCAACCAGTACAAATACATTATACAAAAGCTCGAAGTACCACAAATAACATTAAAACTAAGAATCGAAGATCAAATCAGTCTCATAAGTTCAAACATTCTAACTTCGCCCAACACATCTAAAAAATTTTTAGACATTTCGAATAACAACCAAACTTTGCACACACGCTTAATCAGTTAAATAAACCTATACAAGATTTAAAAATCACAATAGGATTCAGATAACACCAAAGTCAATACCCGATCAAACCTATAAACTCTTAAATTCTTCAAATTGCCAACTTTCGATAATAAAGTCAAAACCTTCTAGGAACATCTAAATTCAAATTGGAATAGACGCCAAAATCAAAAATCATCATACGAACCTATTGAAACCATCAAATCCTGATTTCGATGGCGTTACTCAAAAGTCAAACCCTCGTCAACTCTTCCAACTTAGAGTTTCCGAATTGAGAGTCACTCTTCCAAATTAACTCTACAACTCTCGAAAATCAAATGAAATCATACACACACATCATAATGCATCATATGAAGCTACCCAATGTCTCAAATCGCTGAATGGGATGCTAGAGTTCAAAATGACTGGTCGGGTTGTTACAAAAGCATTTTTCCATTCATTTCCTGGATTTATTCAAAATTGATGTAACTACTTCTTTGATCTTTCTTGAAAAGATTTTGGACCCATGAAATTGGTCCAACATGTCATCAAGAAAAGGGAGAGGATTTCTGGATAGCTCCTCAACTTGCATTTGCAACTTCTTTGTCTCTTCAGGGTTACTCCTATAAGCATGTCTATTTTGAATTTGTACTCCAGGCACAAAGTTAATTTGGTGCTCAATGCCACACAAAGGGGGTAGACCTTTAGGAATATCCTCGGGGAAGACATCATCAAAATACTGCAAAAGGGAAAAAATACTACTTGGCAAAGAATGAGTTAGTAACTCAAAACTAATCAAAACTTCTTTGTAAGTAAGTAGTATTATCGACAACCCCCTTTGCTCGCATTCAATCACTCTTTGGGTTTAATATAGAAACTCTCCTTTTTCTTTTCCTTTGCCGCTTTCCACTCACCAAAACATTCTTTTTATCTAAGACCATCCTTTACCACTTTGCTCAAGTTGTTACCTTCTCTCACTCTCTCTTGGACATCTCTCTTTTTTGTAACATTTGTCTTTATTTCTTTGATCTTGAAACACATGAGCAGGACTTAAAGGTGCAAGAGTATACTTCTTTCTATTAGGATCAAGAGAATATCTATTCTTTCTTCCATCACAAAAAATATTCCAATCATGCTGCCACGGACGACCTAACAAGATGTGACAATCTTGCATAAGAACCACATCACAAAGAACATCATACACATACCTTTCAACATTGAAGGAATCATGCATTATTTGTTGACTTTCGACAAATAGAGAGTAATTATCCTAGGAACCTCCAAATACAGATGTATGCCTAAGTTTAAAATTACCCTACGAACCTATTGGAAATATCAAAACACGAATCTGAGGTCGTTTACACAAAAGTCAAACCTTGGTCAACTCTTACAACTTAAGCTTCCTACAACAGAACCAAGTGAACCAATTCACTCCAAAACATTTCCAAGAACCAAAACAACCATCCCTGTAAGTCATTAAAAAAAACCTAAGCATACGGGAAGCATAAGGAAACATGGCTCAAATTCAAAAAATAACCGGCTGAGTTATTACACTAAAACACACTCGGGCCCTTTGGGACCTCGTCCATTCATATAAACAAGTACAAGTACATTATCCAACGGCTCAAAGCACCACAAATAATATAAAAACCAAGAATTGAAGATCAAATCATTCTCTTAAGTTTTAAACATTCTAACTTCACCGAACACATCTAAATCACACTTAGACATTCCGAATCACAATCAAACTTCGAACACAAGTTTAAATCAACTAAATAAACCTTTGCAATGTTTCAAAACCACAATAGGATTCTGATAAGCCCACTGTCAACTCCCATTCAAACATATGAACTCTCCAATTCCTCAAATTGTCAACTACCGATAAATAGAGTCAGAATCTTCTAGGAACATCCAGATTTAAATTTGAATGTACGCCCAAGTCCAAAATCATCATACGAATATATTAAAATCATCAAATCTTGATTCTGGCGTCATTTACTCAAAAGTCAAACTTTGGTCAACTCTTCCAACTTAGAGTTTCTGAATTGAGAGTCACTCTTCCAAATGAGCTCCGAACCTCTCAAAAATAAAAAACAACCATACACACAAATCATAATGCATCATATGAAACTACACAATATCTCAAATCACCGAATAGGTTGCTGGAGTTCAAAATGTCCGGTCAGGTCGTTACAAAAACAATTTGAAAAGAATTTGGACCAATTAAATTGGTCCAACATGTCATCAATACGAGGGATAGGATGGCAATATTTTATCGTAATTTAGTTGATAGTTCAACAATCCACGTGCATCCTCCAGGATTCATCCATCTTGGGAACCAATTGGATGGGCCCCGGGCAAGGATTCATAGTCTCTCTCACAAACCCCTTTGCAAGTAGCTCCTCAAATTGCCTTTGGAAGTTCTTTGTCTCTTCAGGGTTATTCTTATATGCAGGTTAATTTTAAATTTGTGCTCCAGGCACAAAGTCAATTTGGTGCTCAATTTCTCACAAAGGTGGTAGACCTTTAGGAATACCCTCACAGAAGAAATCATCAAAATCCTACAAAAGAGAAAAAACACTACTTGGAAAAAGAAGAAATTAGTAACTCATAATTGATCAAAACTTCTTTGTAAGTAAGTAGTATTATTGGCAGCCCCCCTTTGCTCACATTCACACACTCTTTGGGTTTTATATAAAGACTCACCTTTTTCTTTTTCTATGCCTCTGTCCACTCACCAAAACTTTCTTTTTTATGCCTAAAACCATCCCTTACGACTTTTCTCAAGTTGCTTCCCTCTCTCACTATCTCGTGGACATCTCTCTTTTTTCTAACTTTTGGCCTTCTTTCTTTTCTATTCCCTCAAGCTCACCTTCTTACCCTCCCCTTTGTTTCCCCATTGTTTCCGTCAGTATCATTTGATCTTCAAACATTTGATAAGAACTTAAAGCTGCAAGAATATACTTCTTGCCATTAAGATCAAGAGAATATCTATACTTTCTTCCATCACGAAAAACATTCCTATCATACTGCCACACACGACCTAACAAGATGTGATAAGCTTGCATAGGAACCACAACACAAAGAGCATCTTTCATTCTTCCATTTCTTGGTTCGAACTGTTAGTTGAATTATTTCTTGATTTCATGTTCACATACCTACTGACATTAAAGGGAAACATGTATGGTTTGTTGACTTTCAGCTCACCGTTGTCATTCAAACTTTGGGGTCTATAGGGCTTCGAGTGTTTTATGCATGCAAGTTCTAACACGTCCACCAAGTATGAACACATTACATTAGTAAAACTACCACTATCAATTATTATAGAACAAGATTTTCCCTTTTCCACACCTAGTATGAAATATATTTTCCTTTTATTTTATTTTTTTTCACAACTGCGGTGTTTGTGTCAGCTTGCACACCTCGACTAATACCACAAGATACCTGCCACCTCCCACAAGCAACAAGTACTAGGTAACTCTATCCACGATGGCTTAGATAGATGGGATAAATCACCTAGTATTTTTTGCAACCACAAGGTCACACCCTTGGGTGTTGTTTTATTCTTCACTATTGATCCCCAAATTGATTGTCATAATCCTCGAAACTACCCCAAATCAAACCATCATTAAAAGGCAGTTCAACATTATCTTCACTAACACATTCTTCTTCTTCCTCTTACTCACTTTTTTAAGCCTCCTCCCAACGACCCCAACCAAACCATCATTAGGCAGTTCTATATCGGCTTCACTCACACCTCCCTCTTCCTTCTCTTCCTCACTTTTTCACTCTCATATCCTCCGTCTCCCCTCGTAAGATATTTCTTCTATTTGGATATTCATGTATCATATGGCCTCTTCTATGACATTTGTGACATTTATTTGAACTAGAAGGTCCAGAAAATTTAGGGTTAAAAGTTTTACCTCCCTCTTTCTTAACAGCTTTACCTTTTTCCTTGTCTTCTTGAGGTATAGAAATCACTTCTTATTTTTGCCATGGCTTCTTGGCATTAGTGTTTGGTCGACTTCTCCATGATCTAGCTTGCTGCCTTCTTTTTTTGATTTTTTATTTTTACAGCCGAATCTACTAACTCATCTATAATTACATATTGTTGTATTTCTACTACATCAACTATTTCTCTATTTAAACCATTAAGAAATCTAGACATAGTGGCCTCTTCTTCTATCCTATTAGCTTGGATCATAGCCATATCCATAGCTTTAAAGAATCCATCAACAACCATTGTTTCTTACTTCAAGTTATGAAGACATAGTTATAGGTATCTTTGAAAATAGGAAGGCACAAACCTCTTCCTCATGACTCTCTTCATCTTGTTAAAAGTAGCAATGGATGATTCTCCATCTTATTGTCTATACCTTGTAAGCGTTTTCCACCAAATAGTAGCATAATTAGAAAATTCAATAATAGCAAGCTTATCCTTCTTACCTTCAGTGTACATGTGGCAGTCAAAGATGGCCTCAAATTTCCGCTCTCAATCAAGGTATAAGTTTGGGCCTCTTGTGCCCTTGAAAGATAGTATCGTTAGTTTATTCTACTAATATTTTCATTTGTTACTCTACCTCAATGTCCCCTTCTATCTCTTCCCACCATATGTAGATTTACATCAAGATCATCAACAAAATCATCTATAGGGTTTTCTTGATTTACAATGGGGTATGGGGTACATTACTTTTATTTTGAGATATCGGATTATTTTGGGGTTGTGCATCTGGTTGATTCCCCTCCTAAATATAGTTATTATCTTATTTTGTTCAGCAATAGTATCCCTTATCTCTTAGAATTGCAACTTTCATCTCTCGAAATATTGATTCATAGATTGTAGAGTGAAATCATTTCTTCCTCGGATCCCTGCTTCTTGAAGTGCCCTCCGTTCACCATCACTACTACATGTATTGGACATCATAAAACAAATTATGGTGTATCACTCAAACTTTGGCTTCTTTTTTTTGTCTCTAAATTGTTCAAACCCTCTCTTGCCTTTTTTTTCTCAAATAATCTTTCAAAAATACTTTGTGTATTTATAGTTAAACCCAACTCGTATCAAGCCCTTAGTAGTAAAACATGAACTTTTAGGGCACTAAAGAAAGTGAAGGACCAATCCTAGAAAGAGTAGAATTTAGTCGAAACAAGACTTGAACAATAAGAAAAGGATTTTAGAACAAGAAAGGAGTAAGAAATATTGATTTTTTTTTTCTTGTCTTGAAAGATCTAAGATCCCATCTGCTTGTCTCCTCTTTTGATTTGGAATCAAACACAAATAAAATATGATTTCTTGAAGAGCATTATGAAAAAAAAATTCTTGATCTATTTTCATTTTTATTCTTTTTTTTATCGTGTAGTGTTCACTGGTACAATAACCTTTTTAAATATTTTTTGTTTTGCTCTTTTTAAAGAAATCCTGAAGCTTATCAAGAACACAATTTTGATAGAACCACTCTAATACCAAGTGATAACACAAAAGTTCGTAGATCCAAAAACTTAAACAAAATAAGTAAAAAAAATGCGGAAGCAGTAAAAGAATATAAATTAACTTGAGAAAACAAGAAAATAAACTAGATATTTAGAATTCAAGGAAATATCCAAGAATCCCAAGATGATGTTAATCTAGACTTTGACAAGCTCCTAGTGATACCAAGTTGGTTATTAAACCAATCACCTTCAGCAGAGATAAACGAATTAAGAAACAGATTTGGATCTTGACTTCAAGTTTGAATAACTTGTGACAACAACTAAGGGAAGAAACTAGTAGCCTTCGAAGAATATAAAAAATAATCCAAATATATCACAAGAAAGATGTTTATATTACTACCTTAAGCTATGAACTAGTTAGGGTTAAAAGATAAATCTCAAATTAAAACTCATAAAGGTTCAAATGAATTTACAATAATAATATTAATCTTCAATATTGTAAGTTACAATGAAGAACTAAGGACCCTCTATCTAGAATCTTGAAAGAGGCTGGTCGAAGCAAATAATTTATAGGAATGATATTCTCTATAGGCATAGAAGACTACACACACTTCGTTCAATAAGCTTTAAAGTTGGTCAACCTAGAATAAAGCAAATCTTAAAGATAGATTCTATAAACTAGATTAAAATAACACTAGTTTTGGATCGTTGTAGTTGCTCCTTTATGGGAAATATTTTGTCCCCATTCTACCTCCTATTGGACTTTAATTTAGGCCTCCAAATAGTTGTATCAATTGAACAAAAGATCTCCCTTGGGATGGAACTCTTCTTCTACCATAAGATATTTTTTAATTGCCAACTGAAGCCTATTGAGCTTGTCTTGAAAGTTCTTGTTTGAGGTCTTGTCATTGGCCTTCTTGGATCTTCAAAAGCTTCATCCTTCTCCATTAATGACGTTGAGCTTCCATGGATGCTATCACAACCATCATAGCAGGCCGGCGACACAGCATGTAGCCAAGGGTGTAGTGTCTCAACCATCTTTTAGCACCCAATTCATCATCTTTCAGTCCTCCCTCAACGAGTTCATACCGTGCTACATCTTTTCAGGGTTATTCCAATGGGTATTCGACTCATTAGGAGTAGATTCAAGTTCAACAGCTTCAGTCAACTAGGGGTCGCTGTGAGTGGGGAGAGTTTGGCCATGTGAGGAGGCACTGCCCCAGGCTTGCTAGAGGCGAAACTTCGTAGATTTCTTAGTCATTGGTTCCTGCACCAGTTGCTCCATCCCTGCCCAGTTAGAAATAGGGTGAGGATATGCAGTCAGAGGTCGCCCTAGAGGACGGGGCCAAGTCGGTGGAGGTCAGATCGGTGGCGGTTAGGCTCACTGATATGCTTTTTTGAGTAGACCCGAGGTGATCCACAAGTATGGTTTCGGTCTACCATAGATATGTTTTTGCGTTGTTTGATCCGAGGTCTTCCTATTCATATGTGTCATCATATTTTGCTGCTTATTCGATTAAGCCTCGTGGTTCTCTTGGTATTTGTGTATGTACACCAGTTAGTGATTCTATGATGGTGGATCATGTATATCGGTCTTGTATGGTTAACATTGGGGGTTATGCGACTAGGGTTGATCTTTTGTTTCTTCATATGGTTGATTTTGAGGCTATTTTAGGTTTGGATTGGCTATCTCCGTATCATGTTATTCTTGATTGTCATGCTAAGATTGTGATGTTGGCTATGCAGGGATTACCAAGGCTGGAATACAGGGGTTATCTTGGTCATACCCCTAGTAGGGTGATCTCATTTCCGAAGGCTCGCCAGATGGTTGAGAAGGGGTGTTTGGCGTATCTGGCTTTTGTTTGAAATGTTAGTGCTGATACTACTCCGTTCATCCCCAGTGGTAAGGGAGTTTCCAGATGTATTCCCTGCAGACTTACTGGCATACCACTTGATAGGAATAGTGATTTTGGTATTGATTTGGTGTCGGACACTCAGCCTATATCTATTCTACCATACTGCATATCTCCAATTGAGTTGAAGCAATTTTTAAAGAGTTGGTGCAAGAGTTATTGGATAAGGAATTTATTAGGCTAAGTGAATCTCCTTCGGGTGCACCATTATTTTTTGTGAAAAAATGGAAGAATAGGGTTTCAAACATCCCTAAGACGGTTTTTAGGACTCGTTATGTGTATTATGAGTTCTTGGTGATGTCCTTTGGTTTGACTAATGCTCTAGAAATCGTGGGAGTTTATGTCCCCCAAACCATTAGACTTCTAGGGAAGAGGAGCAGCTTTCATGGATTTGATGAACAATGTGTTCCAGCCATATTTGGATTCTTTTGTTATTGTATTCATTGATGAAATCTTTGTATATTCCCATAGTGATGAGGAGTACGATCAGCATTTAAGGATTGTGCACCAGATTCTGAGAGAAAATAAGTTGTATGTTAGGTTCTCCAAGTGCAAATTTTGGCTGGATTTAGTAGCTTTATTGGGTCACGTGGTGCCTAGTGATGTTATCAAGGCTGATCCGAAGAAGATTAAGGCAGTTCAGAGTTGGCCTACACCTTTTACAACTAGGAGATTCTTTCATTTGGCAAACCACTATCGTCGCTTTGTGAAGGGATTTTCTTTATTGCAGCTGCACTAACCAAGTTGACTTAGAAGTAAGCTTTGTTAACATGGTCTGACGAGTGAGAGGAAAACTTGCAGAAGATCAAGACTGCTTTGTCTATAGCTCAAGTTTTGGTATTACCCTCAGGACGAAGATGTATACTAACCATTATGATTCTTAAAGCATTGGCCTTGGTTGTATATTTATGTAGGATGGTAGGATGATTTCCTAAGCGTCGCGCCAGTTGACTAATGATGGTTTTATGATTGGATCGGGTTGTACGTTGCACAACGCTTGGATATGGATCTGGCGCTCTAAAGTCAGATGATTATCCATGATACTTTGGGCCCTATGAGTGCAGTCACCTACATTGGTGCGTAGTTTAGACACTTGGCCAGTGCCAAACATATGGAGTTTTGCTGAGAGGTATTATGATTGGATCATAAGCATACATTTGCATCCTAGACTCACGTAGTAGCTCTTATTTGGTTCTGTCACAATCCCAATTTCCCACCTAAGGATGTCATGATGGCATCCCTAGCCTCTAAGACCAGGCAAGCCTAACATGCATAGAGAAATAGCGGAAATAATAATAAAACTTCAAATCTAAAACCATCTAACTAATAATAGAACTCTACCATACAAATAATGATAACTCCCAAAATTTGGTGGAACTGAGTCATAAGTTCTACATGAATATACTGTAAAATCCCTTGTACAACAATATATAGATAAAATGTAAGCAATAGCAAAATAAGAATATAGGGTGACTCCGAGGCCTGCGATCGCTCGGCAGGTATGCATTGAAGTCTCCAAACTAAATGATCCACTGACTGATGCATAGCTTGAGTCGAGTTACCTGGATCTGCACAGAAATATGCAGAAGAGTAGTATGAGTACACCACAACAGTACTCAGTAAGTATCCAGCCTAACATCGGTGGAGTAGTGACGAGGTCAGGTCAAGACACCTAGCATAAGAAAACTAAATAAGTATAGTGTAGCCTAATAATGAAAACGAGGGAATAGTGACAATAAATAAATACAACATGGTAAGTTACGACTGAATTTAAAGCAAATAAGGAAACAAGGAAGGAACTCATAATAAGAACATCAAGGAGACAATGCGGACAAATACGAGCAAGGTAAATGAGAAATAACAACAAGAATCAAAATCGAGGTACCGCCTCGTAACCACATTTCACAATCACAAACTTTCCTTATACCGCCACATTAGCCTTACATTTAGATAATTTTGAAAACATTTTTCCCGAAATAGCTACACGCACTTTAGCCAACCTGATATCGCTGTGTGGCTTCAAGTAATTCTCTTACTAGCAGCACACACATAAATCCCACCTAATGCCGCCGCATGAACATTGACCCCTATCCTTATACCGCTGCATGCGCCTCAATATCACAACACAATAACAACTCGCACCGCAAGTGCTCATATGCCACAATTTGCCAAAAATCATAGTACCAAAGTTTCCACAACATATAGCCCGTGGATCAACCACAATATGAACAAGAATTTCAATAATAACAAAATAAATGTGAATAGCTCAACAAGAAAGATATCTCAACAATTAACAACTTCTCCTCAATGTAATAAAGACTTTTACAACTTCAACACCAATAACTCAACAAGAAGATATTCCATGAAATAACAACTTCAAGGAAGTCATTCAACAATTAAAGAAGTAACAAGACAATAAGGAAGGCGCCTTCGTCTCCCATTGTAGTCGCCTTCTTCATATGGCAAGCGCTACCCGTCGCTTGCACTACTCGAACCCTGCATCAAAGTCTTGTCACCCTGCCCGCTTGGGGTCTGAGTAAGGAAAGAGCTCGTAGCCATGAATGAAAATAACATGGATTTCGCACAAATCTGTGATTTGAGATTTTATCTTCGAATTGAATATTCTATTAAATAGAAGGCTCAGTTTGACAACCTTTCTTCCAGTAAATGGAAAAGTCCATCTGTTTCCGGAAGAAATCGAAGAATTTCTTGGGAATCCTACAAGATCCGTTCGTTCTTTTTTCTCTGAGCTAAAGAGATGGCTATGAGACTAGTGCAATCATGTAATCGACCAAGTAATCCACCACCTTGCTCCGACCTGAGCTATGCAACAACGAGATCTCCCTTGATTCCCAGAGTAAGGAGAAAGAAGACACAGCGCCGGGGAATAGCTCCGAGAGGGTTGTCTCAATCAATCAAGAATGCCTCAATTGGATAAATTTCTCAGCCCAAAGGTTGTTTACTCAGATATTTCTTATCAAAGCGAACTTCGATTAAAGCATATAAGAGTAAAATAACAAGTAAGAGGTGGAACAAGTATTAACAATGTCAAATAAAGGATGTAAGGGTAGATAGACACATGTAAGGGTACGCTAGTAATGAAAGGTATAACATGTTATAGCAATTCAATTAAAGGCAAGAAAAGAGTCTAAAGAGCCTTAACCTGTCATATAACACATATAGCCCGTGTACCCACTCGTCACCTTGCGTACACGATTTCATATAACACAAATAGCACAGTCAACCCGAATCTTAATGGGTAGTTTCCCCACACAAAGTTAGGCAAGATACTTACCTCAAACAAGCTAAATCAACCCACTAGTAAGCCTTTTTCACGAATATCCAACTCCGGATGGCTCAAATCCACCAAAAATAACCTGATACCATAAATACAAACCATAGGAAACTATTACGGATAATAAAGCTACAATTTTTAAGGAAAAACAAAAAGTCAACCCCGGGTCTGCACCTCGGAACCCAGCCAAACTTAAAAAATCCGAACGCCCATTCAATACGAGTCCAAGGATACTAAAATTATCCAATTCCTGCCTCAAATTGACCATCAAATTCTTAATTTATAGTTTAGGAAGTTTTCCCTAAAATCCCCAATTTTTCAAACTCAAAAAACTAATAAAATGATAATAAAAATGATGGATTCATGAATAATAAGCAAATCCGAGTCAAAAACACTTTCCCTGATCCAATCCTTTAAAATCCTTCCAAAATCGCCCAAAATCGCATCTGCGACTCCGCACCTGCGCAAAATCCATTGTAGGTGTGGCCTCAACTAACTCAGGGACATTCCGCTTTTGCACACAAAAAGCGCACCTGTGCATCCGCTTCTGCGGAACAAGAGCACATCTGCGCTTCCACAGAAGCGGAGACTGACCGCACCTGCGGTCCCTCAAGGCTCGCCCAAATTCGCTTTCGCAGACATGTTGCCGCTTTTGCAGGTGCGCACCTGCGCCTAGGTGTCCGCACCTGTGACCTTCTCCTGGCCAGCCTCCTTCGCTTCTGCGATCTTCCAGCTGCACCTGCGTCTAAGCCCACCGCAGGTGCATTGACACTAAAAACTCAGCTGCAACAGTAATTCCTTCTAAGGCCACAATGGACCCGAATCAATTTGAATCGTGCCCAGGGCCCCCGGGACCCTATCCGAACATCCTATCAAGTCCCAAATCACATAAAGGACCCACTCGAGGCCCAAAATCACATCAAATAACATCGATTCTATGAATCTCACTCCAATCCAAACCTATAGAATCCATGAAAATTTAACTTCTAAAACTAACGTCGAATCGTATCAAACCAACTCAAAATGAGCTCAAATATTTCACACAAGTCATAAATGACACCACAGACATATTCTGACTCCCAGAATCGAAATCCAACCCCGATATCGACAAAGTCAACTATTGGTTAAACCTCTCAACCTTCCAAACTTTCAACTTTCCAACTTTCACCAAGTCAAGCCAAAACGACGTACAGACCTCCAAATCATTATTTGGGCATACTTCTAAGTTTGAACTCACCATACGAAGCTATTAGAATCATTGAAACTCCATTCTGGAGTCTACACAAAAGTCAAACTCCGGTTAACTCTTTCAACTTAAGCATCCAACTTTAGGACTAAGTGTCACCCTGAAACTAAACCAACCACCCCGGCAAAGTCACATAGCCATAATTAACATAGAGGAAGAAAGGGGAACGGGGCTAAAATACTCAAAATGACCGGCCGGGTCGTTATATCCTCCCCCTCTAAAAAAATTATACGTCCTCAAATTAGTATAGAGAGATACATGAACTGCTGAAAAGGTGAGGATAATGGCTACGCATATCATGCTCGGTCTCCCGAGTTGCCTCCTCGACTGGTTGACCCCTCCATTGAACCTTCACTGAAGTAATGTTCTTTGACCTCAACTTTTGGACCTGTCTGTCCAAAATAGCCACTGGCTCCTCAACATAAGTCAAATCCTTGTCCAACTAGATTGAGCTAAAGTCTAAAACATTGGATGGATCACCATGATACTTCCGGAGCATGGAAACATGGAACATTGGGTAAACTACAGATAAGTTGGGTGGTAATGCAAGCTTGTAGGCCACTTCACCCACTTTCTCAAGGATCTCAAAAGGACCAATATATCTAGGACTCAACTTGCTCTTCTTCCCGAACCTCAGCACACCCTTCATGGGTGAAACCTAGAGCAAAACCCTCTCTCCAACCATGTATGCAATATCATGAACTCTCCAATCGGCATAACTCTTCTACCTAGATTGTGCTGCATGAAACCGATCCAGGATCAAGTTCGCTTTCTCCAAGGCATCTCAAACTAAATCTGTGCCCAACAACCTAGCCTCACCCAGCTCAAACCAACCAACTAGAGAATGGCACCACCTCCCATATAAGGCCTCATAGGGAACCATCTGAATACTGCATTGGTAGCTATTGTTGTAGGCGAACTCTACAAGCAGCAAGAACTGATCTCAAGAACCCCCGAAATCCATAGCATAGGCATGAAGCATATCCTCTAATATTTGAATGGTGCGCTTGGACTGCCCATCCATCTGTGGGTGAAATAATGTACTTAACTCAACCCGTGTGCCTAACTCACGCTATACGACCCTCAGAAAATGCAACGTGAACTGAATGCCTCAATTAGAAATAGTTGACACCGACACACCATGAAGACGAATAATATCGCGAAAATAGATCTCAGCCAGCCACTCTGAAGAATAGGTAGTCACAACCAATTGACTTCAACTCTCTTCACGAAATCATTTACCTAAAAATCTTGCAATACAAACCATAAACAACCTCATATAATTAATGGATACAAAAACTAAAGAAAGAAAATTAAAATAAATGGTAAAATCACCACTCATCAAAGGGTCTAGGGAACAAACTCTCTCAATAATATCTCTGAAAAGTAAGCCTATGTGAGTGAAGCTGCATCGGCTGGGCCACCCTCCTCGTAAGCACTCCACAACTAATACGCTACTCTGGACAGCTAGAATGTAGTAAAAGCAACGTCGCTCGTCTCCACAATTCCATTGCTGCGGAGAATACGGTGGCACTTCTCTAGAAAATCATGTGCATCCTCTAAAGCTAGATTACTATAAGTAGGAGGATGATACTTCTTGAACCTCTCAAATCTAAGCCAATCCTCCACAGATGCCACTATCCTACCCTCGGGCTGAACCGGAACAACCTGTTGCGTTAGCATAACCTCTAGGACCTGATCGACATGGACCCGCTGCTCTGAAGTATGGGCCGCGGGAGTCTAAACTCCTCCCCCAACCTAAGATGTGGCCGGTGCAAGTGGAATCAACCCCGCCTAAGCTAGAGTAGCAAGCATTCTCAGATACTATGCTAGGGTCTCTTGTAGTGCAAGGGTGACAACACGCGCTTCAGGTGCCTGTGCCCCAATTAAAGCTGTTGACGGCCAATTTTGACCCTCCCTTTTAAAATAAACTTATTTATACTTAATAGTTTACAATGAATATTTTTGAAAATATTTTCAATCAATAACAATTACTTTTGACAAGATTAATTTAGTATTAGTAGTTTGAAATTAATAATTCAATGTTATAATTATACTATACTTGCTATTTTTAGATTATTAATTAGTTTTATAAAACATCACATAATCTTTATAATTAATTAGATTACTATGTTAATATTTGAAACTAATGCTATTATTCAATAAACGAATTATTTATAAATAATTAATTATGATAGTTAGTAATGTACGTGATAATTATAATTTTATTACATTTCACTGAAAATAATTAAGTTTATGTAATTTAATTTCAAAAGGGATTAAAATGGCTGAAGTCTACAATTGCAACTATCTATTAAATAAAAAATGACCATCTTTTAAATTCATCTTAGCCCGAATGAGAAGCCCAGTCCAAAAAATACCCAGTTCAAACAACCCCTCCCTCTCCACTTAGGCAATCCGTGTCACTCCTATTAGACCAATCAGACCTCGCCCTGTCACCCATTCCAATCACTCGCAAAAGAAGCAGAAACCATCTGGTCCGTCTATTTTATAGATCAACGGCCCAACTCCATTTTCCTTTAATTTTAATACATGTCCATATCTAATCCTCACAGTCCAAATCCAAAAATCTGATGACCCTTATTTTATCCTATTTTAATCTTTTAACACCCAAATTACGGGGCCGTTGATTAGAAGATCCAACGGCCCAGATCAATTCTCTTCATCTTAATTCAGAGACAGTCAACCCCTATACCAAAACCCCAATCTTTTCCTCCATTGACTCCGTCCCCATCTTTTCCCCTTCCTCTCTAAACTCTCTCAACTCACAGGCGAATCAATCAACTGAACCATGCACAAATTTGTGCAAGGTCACAAATCTTGACCCAGAATCGTCCTCTTTGCTCCCCTGTCCGCGAATCCCGCTGGAACCTTCCCGTTTCATCATGCACTTTCAGAATCTTGAGTTCTCTGAACTTGAACAAAAACGAGTCTTCAAAGCCTTCGACGCTGCAACCAAACCACTCATGCATGACACATCTCATGATGATTGCTCGAAGCCAGAGGTAGAATGCAATGACCTTTGGACCTCTAGTCTTTATCCAATGGATCTTCATTTATAATGGCTGCCACACACTTAGGTAAGGCTCTGACTCGTTTTTCCTTCAGATTCACTCTGATTTTACCCTTCCTTCTATCATCATTCATCCTTCATCATCTTCCACTATCAATTTGAAGTCTGAAATCCTAAGGCTTCACAGTCCTAATAAATTGGGTCTTTTAATGCCTTAACCTAACACACAACAAAATATACCTACTAGCTACACCTAATGTCTAAAAAGTTAATACTTAATACAGTGTTTAGGAAGATTTCGATTAAGTTGAGTTCTTGGTCAATTTTCTGCCTTTCTTTTTCCTCTCTGATTCTATTTAGTTCTTGGCTTGGTAAAGGTTAATTTGAATACTCCTTTGGTTTGCTGCCCTAAAGGAGGTCAGTAAAACCTCAACCTTACTCTTCTTTCACTTGTTTAAATCCCTGAATATGAAATGCTTTACTATCTCTGTCGATTGATCTTATTTGATAATGTTTTCATGCCTTTTAGCTGTTTTATGTGCTTGTTAATGACTATTGATTATATTCTGCATCTATGAACATTTTTTAAAATAGTTGAATACTGATATGCATATGTTGATTCATGTATATTGTTGACTCTGAATGACTTCTTGACTTTCTTAATATTTAGTTCCAAACATCTTTCTCTTATGTTTTGTTAACACTGTCATGATTGTTACACTAATCTATCCTGAACATCATCTTTACCATTTTTACATTGGTTCATTCAGTCCAATATAGCATGATTCTGTTAGGTGTTGAAAAATCAGATTGTTATTATGGTGTTGATGCGAGCTTATGACCTTTAAATCTATTCTTATCTCTATATATCTCTGTGATCCTGTCGATTACTTGATTGAACTTATGACTATTTATGTAGGTATATCTTGAGTTAGTTGGATCTTCATGCCACATTGTATATGAATTTGAGATAGCTTTTTATTGAACCTAAGTTATGAAAAGCCATTGAAAAGTACTTAAGTTGTGCTAACACATTTGTTCATTTACAACACTGTTGCATACTTAGCATGCTTTCCCTTATTGTGGTGATATCTTTACATTTACAACACTGTTGCATACTTAGCATACTTTCCCTTATTGTGGTGATATCTTTATCCTTTTCTAGGATCTCACATGATGACATTGTTAGTAATACTTCTTTGATATGATCTCTACTAAGTGCCCTTTGTATATGTTTGTGATCCTGTGTTCAGTTGTGTTATTTAGTATCTTTGTTTCCCCCTCATGACTATATACATGCCAACATTGCTTTGGAACCTCACTAAGTTCTCTTAGGTATACTAGACCTAACTTGTGAACTTCAAAGGAACCCTTTGTTACTACTACTTAGATATAACAGCCTGTTTTATTTAATAGGATTAGTTTGAGGTTAAAAACTCTTAAAAGAAGTGAATATGTATTTAATTCTTAAAGTTATGTAGGATTGATGGTTTGAGACTCTATTAAGTACTCTTAAGAGATCTAACTGGATTTGTGAACCTGTGACCTTGCTGGTATCCTTAGAAGTTCTAAATCTAACTTGCCAATTTGTGATCTTGTTAATCTCCCTAAAAGTATTGTTCTATGATAAAATGTGTGATATTGTTATTGCTTTTGAAATCTTGATGGTAGTTTGATATATTCTGTAGTACCAGTGGAGGTTCTGATTATGGTTACTGCTTTGAGCTTCTGTCAATACTTCTTGAATGTCCTGTTTAAAGTTATTAGCATATGTCTCATGATTAAGGTTATCGATCTGTATTTACCATTGAAGCTGTTTTAACTGTATATGCATTAGCATTCTTTATAAAACTTCAATGGTAGTAATGACCATGTAATGTTGTTAACACTCTTAAGGGATTTTAGTTTTGACTGTTAACATACCCTCTCCTAATTTCCTTAGATGTTTAGTTGCAACTGTTAGTCCACATCTCTATTAACATTTTTAGAAGTCTCAATTAGTATTGTTAACTTGTGTATACTTAAAGGACAAGGCTTAACCAACCTATGATTAGTTTATCTGAGTGTTGTTAAGGCAAATGCACCTGTGTTTATAAGCTATTACATACTGGAACTATGCTCTCTCTATCCTTAAGATGCTTGACCGAAGATGTTTGGTTTCTTAACAGTAGCATGATAATGTGTGTTGGAAGCCTATTTCATTGGACATGCTTAATCTGTTAAACATCCATTTAGTTTGGAAATGGTTGTGATAATGTAGATAAACTATCTTGTAGTCTTATGGTATTTTGTTTTGGCCCTCATAAGAAAGGTATATACTTTTATGGTATGGTACTACTGTGGTGATTGATTTACATTGAAAGAGCCTCATTGGCACTTAATCCTGCGGGGAAGAGTGAGTGTGAATGGTTAGGGATATTTGCGAGTAGAGTTTAACTCTTAGTTGGGTTGCTCTCCCTGGCACAAGAATTGCCCTGGGCCTTGAGTGGAACTCTACCCTTAGCCTTTAATCCATTGAAATTCATTACTCTTTTTGGGTTTAGTGTTTAATGACAACGAAAGATTTTCAATGTAAATCACTTTACCATATGTGACCCCACATTGGTATGACCTTTCATAATATTTAATTTACTGTTGGTTGTTATATTTTGTTCAAGTCATTTACTTATATATTTCAAGCATGATTGTATGTATTGAATATTATATCTAATGACCTTCTCTCTTTCTTTTGAACATGTACAACCATTGGGCCTGCTGAGTTTCCTAGAGCAACTCAGTCCCAAATCTCGTACCAGTACATCTGAATGCTTAGAGTTTACTGTTGTCCTTCCCTATTGATTGCCGAGCCTACCAAGCCGTAAAGAACATAAGGTTAAAAGAAATACTAGATAGTAACTAGTTTTCAATTTATTAATCATGTACTGCTCACGTTAGTAATCTTTTCATGTTTTACTAACCTTTCACGAAGATTTTGAAGTAAAAATAGCTCAGCAAAAGATGGCAACCACCCCCCCCCCCCC
>MCJB01023500.1:78862-170470 GCA_002018475.1 Nicotiana obtusifolia
AACCCCCCCCCCCCCCCCTTTCTTTTTTTCAAAACTAGAAATGATTAGAAAGGTTGGCCCTCTAACAAAAAATCGACTCCATCAAAACCTAAGTGTTGCCGCCTAGCAAAGAATTTCAAAACGATTCCTTAAGTCTAACATTTAAGATTTCAAAAGCCAAGGTATATCTTAGACTCACTTTCTTAGAACATGTTACTAAAATTATATGAACATCCATTCTTTGAAAACAAAGTGTTTTATAACTTAGCCCCTTTCCACATGTTTATAAATATAAACATCTTATGTACATATTTCAAAACTCTTTCAATTATATCCAACAACATTATTTTTCAAGACACCTTTATAAACTCATACCCTTTTTAATTCACTCATCTCCTTTGTTAATACCATATTCCTACTCTTTAACACTAATTAAAAAGAGTGCCAACAACTAGCCCTTTAAACCTAATCTATGTCCTATGGAGCTATCTCGGATAGATTTTAAGGGGTGCCTAACACCTTTCCCTTGGAAGAACAAGAACCCTTACCCAAAACCTCACTGGTTAACAGACTAATAAAGCACGTTACTTTAGTAATTAAATAGGTACCCTAGTATACCTTTAAATATTAGGTGGCGACTCTCTTTTATCAAGAATAGAGAAACCACAAGTTGAATCCTGTTTTGACTCGTGCAAATTAGAAAGCAACAACATGGTGACTCTGGTGGGGATTCCACACTTAGGTTCTGACCTTAGCAAACTTAGACTAGACTTGGAACTTAGATTTGTTTTGTACATAGCTTTAACTGTATTTAATTTGCAGTTATATGCTTACCTGCCTTACTTGCTCATTATTATGCCTGCTTACTTATCTTAGACTGTTATTGCTACATCACTATCTATTACCACTTTATATACAATCATCACACTCCTTCTTATCGAGTCTTGGCCATACACTATCACACACAATGGCATGCGAGGGTTGTCTTTTACACCCCTCCGAACCTTCTTTCCAGAATTATTTAGTTACAGATAATGGACTTGTCAGGTCAGCTATCATAACTTCTTGCAATCTTTAGTCCAATTGAAAAGTAGGAAACATTCTACTCTAGCAAACATAGGTCATATTGCATAAACCTTATGTGAGCTGGTCCTTAGCATCGATACACAATTAGGAAATCCACCCTTATTTTAATGGTCCATGCACCCAACGACATAACTTCTGTAGAAAGGCGAACTAACCATGACAAGACAATTAAAGATTTGAAGCAAAAACTTATCAAACCCTTTCTTTACCCACTTCAAAAATGAAAATCAACCAAAACATCCCCAAGATCAATATGGTGATGGGAGAACTACACAATTGAAGCATTGGTGGAAGAATACGCCGAGAACAAGGAGACGAGATCAGGACAGATGTAGGAGCACTGACTGCTTTGCTAAATATCCGAGCTGACAAAGGTTCTTCCTTGCCATCCGGTAGAGTTATGGTCCCGACCAAGGTGGTGTTCAAGTTTGCTGATTGTGAGTTAGTGCCGGCATTGGAAGAAGTTACCAATTTCACGAAGCTGCCATTTACAGGGAGGAAACTGTTACTACTAGTCACCATGCCCAGTTACAGGTTTCTTGACGCTTTTGGTCTGGCAAACAATTGAGGTTTGAGAAACATCATAGATGGTTGAGTAAGCCTGGACCAACTATTCGACAGGTTCGAACATCGTGAAAGCTATGAATGGTACTTGGGAGAATTTCCATGTGATCAGGCAACGTGGGAGAGTCTCTGACCCATAAATTTCTCCTTGGCACTGCTAGGACTGCTGGTTTTCCCGCAAAGAAGAAGGTAGATTAATATCAACTTGTTACGCGTGGTTCTGGCAACATTTCGAGGCAACCTCAAAGCCATTATGGTACCCATGGTTTAACAGAGATTCTTAGGGCTTTGTCCACATGTTCCCGAAGATTTGATTTCCTTAAGGGCTGTATCTTGCTGCTTCAAATATGGGCCACAGAGCATTTCTTTCAACGAGAGGCCACAGTTGACTACTTTGCGGGCGTCAGCAACATGATTCGGAGACGGAATGAGAGGATGAGAGATTGGGTCTCCCCACATGGGCAGGAAGAGTGGAGAGAGAAGCTGACTAACCTAACCGGAGAATGGTTCAATTGGAAGTTGTCATGGCTAGGAAGAAGGGCAATCCTAAGGACTCCTCAGAAATACTTCATTGAGCTAATAGGACTTGAGGGCATCCAGTCATACTCACCCGTACGAGTTCTCAGACAGTTCGGGTTGATTCCTTATGTGCCTCTCTAGATGAGGACAACACTATATGAGGACGAGTATAACATGCAGATCCCAATACCAAGGATAAGGAGGCTCCAAGAAGAGTGGAATGATCTGGTCACAACGCTAATGGGTCAAAACTCGTGGTGCACTCGGGAATATTATGTCTGGATCAACGAAGAAGACAAGCTAGCCCAACCAAGTAGGGAAGGTATAGCATGGCTGGAGGACGCAGTGGCGGCTTTGCAAATCTATCATGAAATCCTACCACATTATCTTGTGACTACCTCCATGCACCGCCAAGTGGTCCAGGGGTCCATTGATCACTTCTGAGTTCAATGACGATGGAGAGGCATTTGAAGAAGATCCAGAGGAAGAACCAGAAGATGAAGAGATGGGCAATGTGTCATGCTCCGACCTCGAGGAGCGCGACCGGCACTCAACCAGGATATTGCAACCAAGCAAGCCTGCTAGATGCCTTCTACCCAACCTAGCCCAATAACAATATAAGAATCAATACATGTAATAGACATGAGAAAGGTCAAGTATTTCACATTCTTTTTCCATCACTAAAAGGATATTAATTTATGATTCCCAAACATATTACAAGTTTATAAATATAATGAAAAACATGTATTCCAAATTCCAACATTTCTAGTTCAATTCCCAACATCAAATACCACTCACAAGCTGTCTACGGAACCTTTAAGTACAAAGAATTGAATAATGGAAGTGTTGGCGACAAGGCCCCGGCTATACCTCAAAGCACAAAATACAACGTCAATTGACATAAAGCCCGGAATAGAGTGGGGCTCACCAAAAACATGTTGAATAGAGAATGACTGCTAACGAGGACAAAAGCTACCTGCTGATGAACCGCCTGCATCCATTGAAAATACAGCTCCTCCGGCAGAAGGGACATTAGTACATATGGAATAGTACTAGTATATAAAGCAAAATGTCCTCTCTCGAAATAGAATGTCAATATAAGAAAGGGAAAACCATAGAAATAACAAATCACAGTCAACAATATCCAAATGCCCAATTTTTGAAATGCGAAAATAAAAAATATTTTTGGGTTGGAGATCATTAGCACCGATATAATGCCGTGTTTTTAGCACGGAGTCCGATCACGCCCGATCGGCTAGGTCATCTCCCCACGAACAATGTGGTTTGACATGTGATGCAGAAAAAAAGGAAGAGTAGTACCACAACGTGCGCAACATGGTGTCCGATCTCCACTCGATTGGCTAGGCCGCCTTCCCACATATGCTGTGAGGGTTGACTTTCCAATTCACAATTAATATCAACCTAATCCTAATTAAGGGAAATAACCACAATCGCACTAATATTTCAATCTCATCCAAAAACATTTTTGTTTTGCACACAAGGGAAACAAAAGTACAAATATATTTTTATATTCACCTTATTAACTTTCACACTATATATAGCCTCGTTAGTAACTTCAACAACTCACAACATCGTTATTATTTCATTGGCCCTCTTGGCCATACTTATGTTTCTTCTTTCATGGCGCGGTGGCCGTATTTCACATTTCACACTTTCATTTCCATACTTTCAAGGATCACCCACACAAACATCAACATATAGAATATTCCGGAAATCAAAACTTTAAGTTCATTAGTAATGAAGACTTTAAACACATTAGATCCCCTTTCAAAGTATGGAGAGCAATGACTTGTAATCACAACACAAAGTTAAAAATAATAAGCGAGTTCTACACCGTATCTTTTTAAATACTTCTTCACAAAAGGGCAATACACAATTTCATCTTTTGAGTAATTAAGAACTCAAACCACATTGGTAATATTTATAAAGAAGGGCATGGTGGATTACGATTTAAGCACGACTTCAAATCAAATTCACTAGCTACAACAACCATGGCCATGTTTTATATCTCACTTTAGTTCTTTCACTTTCAAGCATATTTTTAGGTCATCAACAGTAGGAGGGTCTGGGATCAAGGCCTTAAGCATGAATATGAACAATAGGGGTCTTAGGCACATTGAGTTTTCTTTCACAATTAAGCATAACAACCCGAAATTACAAACATGATTGAAATCATAATATTCCGACACATTGGTCATATTTGAAGACATTCCCGAAGGAGAGCACAATACGATAGGAGCATTCGGTACACATTTCGAGTACATATCTTTCAACACAAGTTTATTTGGAATAGTAACATTTGTACGGAATAACTTGGAACATGAGAATTAGGAATCCGGGCTAGCCATACTTGAAACTTACGGGAACATCATGGAATTCGATTCCAAAAGAGCATTTTAGCCAACATACCTTGTTTGAGCTTTCCTTAAGTTACTACAATGCCCCACACTTCTAGCAATAACAATCTATAGGAAGATAGCTAAAATCCGTTAATAATTAGAAGGATTCCCGTGGTGTAACTTTCCTAGGAATTTTGTCAAACTCCTAGCATACAAGATAGACTACGAAGCCCTACAATGGTAATCCTTTGCTCCCTAAACCAATTTCAACAAGAACTAGGCAAAATGGTTCATTAACCCCACATACTACAACCTATTGTCACATGCATGGCCTATTTCCAACGCCACAATACACTAGAACTCATAACCTCTTGCATGAAAGCTTAAGAGCAGGACTTACCCAGGTAGATGATAATCTAGTTACTGACTTCCTTGATTCTTGAAGTTTGGTGTAAGATTAGATGATTAGAATGCTAGATTTCCTCCTCTCTCTAAAATCATCAGAAAATCGTTCCCAAATAATCCCCAAAGGCAATTTATTAAAACAGGGTCGGGTTATAAAAATAAGAAAATGGACCCTCCGAACTCAGGTCTGCGGTTGCATAATGGACCGCATAATAGATATGTGGCCTGCAAAATGCGCCGCGAAAATGATGCCAAGAACTGGGCCGGTCTGGACCGATCTATGACAGGTCTGTGTTCCATAGACAACTTATGTGGCTGCAGAATGGACCGCAAAATGACCCAACAAAATTCTTCATACCAAATTTGCGACGGAAAATGTAGACCGCGAAATGGATATGCGATTGCAAAATGGACCCCGCAAAATAACCTTCAAAAATCAACAACTTTCTGCTCAACTCCGTGAAGATTATGCAGCCTGCAAAACGTTTATGCGGTCGCGAAACAGACCACAAAATTGCCTTCTTCTGGCAAAAATTTCCATCCACTCTACAGTCCTCAAACACATAAGTCTACCTCGGCACCACGAAACCTTAAATTCCTTGGCAAAATTTTACGGGGCCTTAAAGAATGATTTCGGGGATGGTTACTAAAAGTTTGTTGATTTCCCCCTTTTTTCCCACTGTATACCTTCACCGCAAACTTTCTTATTTCCATAAGGGCAAGTTATTTGAGCGCATGTAATTCTGTGAATGTTGGAAACCATGATGTAACATCTGCTCCTGCTTGTCACAATCCAAACACTATGAATGAAAATAAATTTTGCTTCGGATCTGAATGTGTCAAATATTTGCGACTTGGCAAAGAGAGGTCCCACAAATTCTAGGAAAATACGCTTGCCTGAATATGTGAACTAACTGCTCTGTGTGACCTATTACTCGTATAAATCACAAAATTGACTCATGTTTTTTCTTTTTCTTTCTTTTCTTTTCTTAATTTATTATTGGAAAGTTGGTTTGTGTCGACCTAAAACTGGCGGAACCCCGTACAACCTAAGATCGAAAAGACGATGTCTGCTACAGATAACCCGACCGAACATGCTCTAGTAATTGCCGATAGCCCGGGGCGATCGGAAGAGATGGACGATACAAGGAATGATGAACATGTGGCCAGGACCAGGAGATAGAATCTTTCCTTCTAATATTCGCCAAACTAACAACACCCCACCTTCGGTCCCTACCACTCAGATTATACCTCCAGCAACCCCTGCAAACCCACTATATCCCCTCATATACACACCCTATGTACTAACCAAAATCACCAAACCCACCCATTCACACCCATCGTCAAGACGAAGTCTCCTTTACCACTAAGCAAAATCAGCACATACCCACGGCACATACCGCTACACATGAGCGATATGTTCCTCCCATATATGCCATTTCAAAACCCACCTTCACAGCTCCTGTCACGGTTAGGGTGCCTTATGAAATTAACCAGTACGCCGAAAAGGAAAAGAAAGTTACGCGTAAGGAAGAGGACTCAGTGTCTGAGCAATTACAAGCCTTCAGAAAACAAATGAAGAACCTTCAAGTCGCTCGGGAGAGCGAAAGTCTAGACTATGAGGATCTGTGTATCCATCCTGCTGTGGATATGCCGGCAGGGTACAAGCCTCCAAAGTTTGATAACTTTGACTAGACAGGTGATCCCTATGCACACTTAAGAGCCTAATGTGACAAGTTAGTTGGAGTAGGAAGAAACAAGAAGTTAAGGATGAAGCTATTCATAAGGAGCCTGACTGGGGAAGCACTTACTTGGTATACTCGACAAGAACCGTGAAACTGGAGGACGTGGCAGATATGGCGGAAGATTTCATGAATCACATATGATTCAACATAGAGATCATTCTTGATAGGATTGGTAAACCTGCAAAAGAAGTCGTCCGAAACATTCAAAGAATATGCATGGTGATGGAGACAGAGGCAGCTAGGGCACAACCTCCGTTGTAAGACAATGAATATTTCATCAGGGCCAAGGAATGGATTTACTTTGAGAAAATGATGGGCATGATTGGACAGAAATTCCCCGAGTTGGTCAAAATGGGAGATTTCTTGGAAGAAGGTATAAAATCAGGTAAAGGACAATCTATGGCTGCATTGCAAGTAGCCAGTAAAGCAATTCGATCAAGATCAATAGGTAGCGGAAAGAAGAAAAAGGAAGAGGTATCAGCAGTCATCCCTTATTATCAACCCTATCCACATCATGGAAACTCCTCTTATTCTCCAAACAACCATTCTCCACAACCATTTGCTTATGCTCCAGTCGACAACACACAACAATATTACAACCCCCAACCTCAATATAACCCGCCTCAAGCCCATAACAACCTAAACCCACCCCGACCATACGCTCCAGTTCAAACCACCACTCATCAAAACCGACCCACCTATGCACCCCGACCTCGCCAAAATTTTGAAGAGAGAGGTCCATAAAACTATACCCCGATTGCTGAACCTCTGGCTCGACTATTTGAAAAGCTGAGGAGAGTAGGTTTGATACATCCAATAGAAGGAAGAGTTCCTGTGTATCCCTCAATGTATTTTAATGCAACCAAGGCATGATACTGAAGATTGTTTCACGCTAAAAAATGAAATCGAGTCATTAATCAAAAGTGGAGCCATTCAGTGTACCCCAGCCCCGCCCAATGTGAACTGCAATCTGCTGCCAAATCACCGGAATCAAGGGGCTAATATGATCACCCTGGATGAAGAATATAACTTGAAAGGAACCATTGTCATGATAGGAAATGCTGAGGCTGCAAGGGTCCCACCTCAAAGGACTCTGATGATCACAATACAGTTGAAAACTACAATGATGGTTCAGACTTACCAGTAACAGCCCATTGCTGCTACCTAGGACAAAGAGAATCGGGAATACAAAACAGTCCCATGGACATATGAATAGAAGGGAAAGTCAAGATGATAGATTCCGCAGCGACTCACGGTATGACTAGGTTTGGGAGGTGCAACGCGCCTGAGGATGCAAATCGAGGGAATCTAGGAAGTGAGCAGATTCAGACAAGAAATATAATAGATCCCGAGGCTGCAGAATTCTGGAAAAGGATGTCAACCAAATGAATACTCTATGGAGGGGCAACTGAAGAAAACACTGGCACAAATATCAATCATTGATTTACTGATGAGTTATGACAGTCATAAAGACGCCCTAATGAAAGTGTTAAGTGGGGTGAGCGGGCCGAGCAACACCGCCAGTGAGGCACTGGAAGCGACCATTGGGAAAATGTTCGAAGCGAATATGATCACTTTCTGAAGAGATGAGCTTCCTATGGAACGTGTGGGCCACAACAAATCTCTAAACATCACTTTTAAATGTGAAGATAAGGTAGTGTCCCGAGTACTGGTTGATTGAGGGTCAGGAGTCAATATCTTCTCGCTCTCTACTCTACTAGAGTTGGGTATCCACTTGAGAGAGGTCAAGGAAAGTCATGTGAAAGTAAGGGCTTTTGACGTGTCGCGAAAGGATGTCATTGGAATTTCACATACTATTCCAATTAATGGATATTTCGTCTTCATACAATTTACTGCTAAGAAAACCCTGGATACACATGGCAGGGGCAGTCCCATGCACCCTACATCAATGTATGATGTTCGAATGGGGTTGTTAAGAGATCGCAGTCCACGGCGAATGGAGCCAATCAGCTTATCTGGAACATGCAGTCTCGTTCATAGAGGGGTTAGACGGGGTCGCATTCCATGGAGTTGAGATCATAAAGACCATTGCAATAGAAAAGACAGAGCAAAACTTGGGAATGCAGTCGTTGCATAGATCAAAGATGGCCATAAGGTAAATGATGAAATACGAATACAAACTAGGAATCGGGTTGGGAGCCCGATCAGATGGGATAACAAAGTTGATTGAGCCAAATGGACATAGGGTATCAACCTTCGATTGGGAAGACTTGTATGGGTAGCTTCGGGAAAAAGGCTTTTGTGCCAGAGCATGTTTCGGGTACAGGTCAAAGCTCAACAGCAAAGGACGAAATCATCGATGGAATGGGAAGGATGTTCATGACCATGATCGAAGAATGCTATGAAGGAATTGATATCAAGACACCTGTCACGCCCCGACCTTGGGGAGCGCCACCAGCGCTCAACCGGAAAATCTCGGTCAAGCAAGCCTACTTGATGCCTTCAATCCAATCATACCCATGACCAATATAAAATCAATATCAAGAGATATTCATGAGGAGAATAAAGTGTTCCACATTCTTTTCCCATTATTCAAAAGATATCCATTTTGCGATTTTCAAAATATTAGAAGTTTATAGATATGATGAAAAACAGGTTGGCCAAAAACCAACATTTCAAGTTCAATTCCCAACAACAGACACCACCCACAACCTGTCTAGGAGCCTGTAAATACAACAGAAGTGAAGAATGGAAGTGCCGGTGACAAGGCCCCGGCTATACCTCAAAGCACATAATACAACGTCAAATGACATAAAGCCCAGAATAGAATAGGGCTCACCAAAACATGCTGAGTAGAGAGTGTAACTGCTAACGAGAATCAAAACCACCCGCTGACAAACCACCTGCATCCATTGAAGATGCAGCACCCCTGGCAAAAGGGATGTTAGTACATATGGAATAGTACTAGTATGTAAAGCTAAATGTTCACTTTCAAAATAGAATGCCAATATAACAAAGGGGAAAACCATGGAAGCAGCAAATACTAATCAATGAAATCCAAATGCCAAGTAAAAACATAAAAAAATTCAAAATACGAAAATAATATTATTTTTGGTTGGGAGATCTTTAGCACCGATATACCATCATATTTTTAGCACGGAACCCGATCACGCCCGATCGGCTAGGTCATCTCCCCACGAACAATGTGGTTAGACAAATGATGCGAAAAAAGGTGTTACCAAGAGTAGGAACCACCATGCACGCAACATGGCGTCCGATCACCACCCGACCGGCTAGGTCGTCTCCCCACATATGCCGTGTGAGTTGACATTAAATCCAGGGATATCAACAATCTCATCCCAATTAAGGGGAATAATCACAATCACATCAATATTTCAATATCATCCCAAATAAAGGGAATAATCACAATCCACTCCTACACCGGCACGTGTAGTTTCAGGTGTGGGTCTTACGACTCACCCTTCCTCAGTTTGCTAATGATACTTCCAAAAATATTTTTTTTTGCTTTGCATACAAAGGAAATAGAAATAAAAATATATTCACCTCATAACCTTTCACATCATATAAAATTTTATTAATACTTTCAATCACATTCATATGATTCCCCATTCAAAGCACGATGGTCGTAACTCATATTTCACACCTTCATTTCTTTACTTTCAAGAATCATCATCTCAACATCAACATATAAAATATTCCAGAACCATAACTTCAAATTCATTAGTAATGGAAACTTTAAAGACAATAGGTTTCTTCCCAAAGAATGGGACAAATTGACCAGCAATAGAAACATATGTTAAAATCATAAATGAGCAATACACCATTTATTTTTGAAATACTTTTTCCCAAAAGGGCAATACACAATTTCATCTCGTGAGTAGGTAAGAACTCGAGTCACATTGGAATTCCTTATAAAGCAGAGCATGGTGATTTACGATTGAAACACGAATTCAATTCAAGTGCTCTAGTTACAACAACCATGGCAACATTTTATACCTCACTCTTACTTCTTCCACTTCCGAACTTAGTCATAGTTGATCAAAAATAAAAACACTTGGAAATCGAGATTTGATATGTATATGAACAATAAGAGACTTAGCACATTGAGTTTTCTTCCACAACTTGGTATAATAACTTGCAATAAAAACATGATTGAAATCATAATATTCTGACACATTGATCACATTTGAATACATTCCCGAAGGAGATCACAATATGATAGGAGCATTCAGTACACATTTCTAGTACATATCTTTCAGCACAAGCTTACTCGGAATAGTAAAATATATAAGGAATAACTCGGAACAAGGGAACTAGGAACTTGGGCCAACCACACTTGAAATTAAGGGGACATCATGGAATCCGATTCTAAAAGAGAAGTTTAGCCAACATACCTTGTTTGAGCTCTCCTTAAGTTACTACAATGCTCCAACACTTCTAGCAGTAACAATCGATAGGAAGATAGCAAAATCGGATAATAATTAGAAGGATTCTCATGGTGTAACTCTCTTAGGAATTTTGTCAAACACCTAGTATGTAAAATAGACTACAAAGCTCAAAAATGGTAATCCCTACCTCCCTCAACCAATTTGAACAAGAAACTAACCAAAATGGTTCATTAACCCCATACACTACAACCTATTGTCACATCCATGGCCTATTTCCAACCCCACAATATACTTTAACTTATAACCTCTTGCATGAAAGCTTAGGAGTAGGACTTACTCGGATAGATGATAATCTAGTGATTGGCTTCCTTGATTCTTGAAGATTGATGCAAGAATTGGTGATTAGAATGCTAGATTTCCTCCTTCTCTCTCTAAAATACTCTTACCTTTCTCTAAAATCATCAGACATTCGCTTCAAAATGAGACCCTAAGGGTAGTTATCAAAATGGCATAGGGTTATTAAAATAAGAAAATGGACCCTCTAAACTCAGTTCTGCGGTCGCAGAATGGACAGCAGAACGGATATGCGGCCCGTAAAATGGACCGCAATAGTGGTACCTAAAACTGGAATGGTCTCCAATGGTCTGCGACGGGTCTGCAGTCCGCAAACCACTTATGCGGCCGTAGAGTGAACCGCAGAATCACTCTCAAAAATTCGTCATGCCAAATCTGCGACAGATGTGCGAACCGCGAAACAAGTATGAGATCGGATAATGGACCGCATAACAAGCTTCAAAATTCAACAAATTCTTTCTTCAACTCCACGATGATTATGCGACCCGTGAAATGGTTATGCGGTTGCGAAACTAACCGCAGAATTGCTTTCTTAAGCCAAATATTTCCATCAAATCCTCAGTGCGTTCTTCAACCCAAAACGCCCGTACCACGACGAGCTAAGAATTTCTATAATCCTCAAACACATAAGTCTACCTCAGCACCACAAAACCCCAAATTCCTTGGCAAAATTTTTACGGGGCCTTACATCCTCCCCCGCTTAGGATCATTCGTCCTTGAATGAGGAGTAGAGTTTTCCCAAAACACCCAACATAATTCATCTCTTCCTTCACACATCGCAATTCTCCAAATTTGACTAGCTCCCAAGTTTTATAGAAATTTCGGAAGAGTCTCCCCTGTAATTGGGCCTAACCACCTATCAGAGAATCACCAAAACCACTCCTAAAAGCTCATCCACAACCAAACAAAGCATCACAATATATCTATAACACAAATCTCAACATAATCGGCATTATATTATCAAAAGTGATATCTGGAAATGAGCTGCACATATTTATATCATAACACATTGAATGTACCTTTCGTATCACAATCATTTGGCTATACAAATAATTGAGCATATTTCCTTTCCGCAACACTTTCGGCCTTCGAGGTGACCTCCTCGACTCACAAACTTAGCCATGGCATTTGGTGGAGGAAATTTCAACTTCTGAACTTATCAAACAATGATGATAATTAGGGACCTCTCATAAGCCAATTGTCCATTAACTTTAACTTCAATAGCTTCCATCAAAATGATAGACAAAGGACTTTCAACTACCTTTTTGGCCATAGACACATGAAACATCGGGTGCATAGAGGACGACGAAGGGGAACATCATACTCATATCTTGGCCTATTTCTTTCAATATTCCATAGGGCCCAAATGTAAACTACATCTAATATCTTCATGGCGAAAATCTTGAGAATTACCTGTTCACTTCCTTCAACTCTAAATCTCTATGTCGGACACCCAAACTAGCCCCTCAGGGACCTTCAACTATCATTCTATGATGTGCTAGAATGAATACGACATTGAGTTCCTACCGAATATGTCGATCATGGATTGATGCTTCTGCTTTGACATGTTTGACCCTACAACTCTCGATAGACTTACTATAATGGGAACAACGAGGTTCGAGATTGGGCTGGAATTATTCCAGAATTCATCAATGTGCTGAGCAGGGCATTTCAGGAGGTTATCTCTAAAGAGATAGAAAGGTTACTACCAATAGCGCTAACATGGTTAATCATTGTGATGACATCATTAATTCAACAAAAAAGGCATAGAGTTAAGTAGTATATCGGTAATATAAAGCCTTAACAAGGAATACCCAAGTACGTGACACCAGTTACCTTTTTGAGTGTAGGGAAAATATGTTTAACTATAAATGAGAAGATTCTTGTATCATGAAGGTGATAGAGGTTTCAGAAATACCCAAAGTTGCATTATGATCGTAATAGTAACCGACACAAGGAGTCTATGCCACAAGCCGACGAGGTTGAAAAAGAGGTTAATCACCTGTGAGATTATTATTATTCGGGTAGCTTACCACCCCCCTGATAGTTGATCCTATACAGAGGATGAGAGATACGACAAGATTGACCCTCAAACTAATACGTTCACGATAGTTTCCCAAAAACAAATTCTGAAACATCTAATTTTAACCTTTCACGAGCGAAACCATGTATCTAGGACATCTTAATATTGGGATTAAACATGCACTGGTTAGAGAGGTTCTAATGGTTGATATGATGCTGGGGGAGAAAGGAAAATAGAACTTCTATCCACCCATGGATGTGGGATGCCAAGGATAGTATTCTCTCCGCACATGACAATGACATACTCAATGATTCTAGAAGCCAAGTGTTTAAAGATAACGGAACCCAGGGAGACAC
Source organism: Nicotiana obtusifolia (assembly GCA_002018475.1). Lineage (NCBI taxonomy): Eukaryota > Viridiplantae > Streptophyta > Magnoliopsida > Solanales > Solanaceae > Nicotiana > Nicotiana obtusifolia. Next base: position 92,624 of record MCJB01023500.1, read on the forward strand.
TATAGAATAATCAGGGAGGGTTTGCATATGTTCATAATGAGTTCGCACGTTAAAATCATAAACGAGCAATGCACCATTTATTTTTGAAATACTTTTTCCCAAAAGGGCAATACATAATTTCAGCTCGTGAGTAGGTAAGAACTCGATTCGTATTGGAATTGCTTATAAAGGAGAGCATGGTGATTTACGATTGAAACAAGAATTCAATTCAAGTGCTCTATTTACAACAACCATGGCCACATTTTATACCTCACTCTTTCTTCTTCCACATTCGAACTTAGTCATAGTTTATCAACAATAAGGACACTTGGAAATCGAGATTTGATATGTATATGAACAATAAGAGTCTTAGCACATTGAGTTTTCTTCCACAACTTGGCATATCAACTTGCAATAAAAACATGATTGAAATCATAATATTCTGACACATTGGTCACGTTTAAATGCATTCCCGAAGGAGAGCACAATATAATAGGAGCATTTAGTACACATTTCTAGTACATATATTTCAACACAATCTTACTCGGAATAGTAAAATTTGTAAGGAATAACTCGGAAAATGGTAACTAGGAACTTGGACCAACCACAGTTGAAACTTAAGCGGACATCATGGAATTCGATTCTAAAAAAGAAGTTTTGCCAACATACCTTGTTTGAGCTTTCCTTAGTTACTACAACACCCCAACACTTCTAGCAATAACAATCTATAGGAAGATAGCAAAAATTGGATAATAATTAGAAGGATTAACACTGTGTAACTCTCTTAGGAATTTTGTCAAACACCTAATATGCAAAATAGACTACGAAGCTCTACAATGGTAATCCCGTCCTCCCTCAACAAATTTCAACAAGAAACTAACCAAAATGGTTCAATAACCCCACATACTACAACCTATTGTCACATGTATGGCCTATTTCCAACCCCACATATATGCTTGAACTCATAACCTCTTGCATAAAAGCTTAAGTGTAGGATTTACCCGGATAGATGATAATCTAGTGATTGGCTTCCTTGATTCTTGAAGATTGATGCAAGAATGGGTGATTAGAATGCTATAGTTCCTCCTTCTCTCTCTAAAATACTCGTACCTCTCTCTGAAATCATCAGACATTCGCTTCAAAATGAGCCATAGAGGCTATTTATCCAATGGGGTCAGGTTATAAAAATAGGAAAATAGATTATCTGAACTCAAGTCTTCGGTCATATAATGGACCGCAGAACAGATATGCAGCCCACAAAATGGACCGCAAAAGTGGTTCTAGAAACTGGAATAGTCTGGACCGGTCTGCGACAGGTCTGCGGTGTGCAGACCACTAATGCGGCCGCAGAGTGGACTGCCGAATCACTCTCTATAATTCTTTATGCCAAATCTGCGACAGATGTGCGACTGCAAAATAACTATGCGATCGCATAATGGACCATATAACAAACTTCAAAATTCAAAAGATTCTTTGCTCAACTCTACGATGATTATGCGACATGCAAAATGGTTCTGTGGTAGCGAGACTGACCGCAGAATTGCTTTCTTCAGCCAAAAATTTTCATCAACTCCTCAGTGCATTCTTCAACCCAAAAAATCCGTACTGCGGCGAGCTAAGAATTTCTACAATCCTCAAACTCATAAGTCTACCTCGGCACCACAAAACCTCAAATTCCTTGGCAAACGTTTTACGGGGCCTTACAATAGCGACCATTCAGAATGCCGAACCAGGAGAGGACCTACGGAATTGGACCCCCAGCCCGTCTTTGGTTCGTCGGGAGTCTTGGTAGTGTGGAATTGTAAACAGTTTTGAAAAAAAGAGCGCACGAACAATTGAGGCATGAACCGTGTCTCTACCTTGTTGTCATTTGCCTCTTTGAATGCTCAGACGTTCCTCTTTTGATGAAATAAAAAGAATTGCTTTCTTAAAGTGATTGCAAAGTTATGTATTGCTTCATTTATACTTAATTCATTCTTTTCACTAATCAAAATGATAAAAACATGCGTTCCGCGATTATGAGACGTAATGAAACCCTTGAGCAAATCGATCCAGATTATGAAAAATATGACGAGAGTATGATGCCAGATAATTCCCACAAGAGATCAAGTAACTGGAAAGCTAGAAAATGCCTACCTTGAAGAGACAGAAGTGGTCAACCTCGGAAGCGAAGAAGATGTAAAAGAAACCTGAATCAGCATCCATCTAGAAGCAGACCAGAAGGAAGACTTGGTTGAGCTCCTCCGACAATTCATCGATGTGTTCGCGTGGTTGTAAGATGACATGCCTGGGTTAAGTACTGATATCGTTTCGCATCGATTGCCTACCGATCCCGCTAGACCACCAGTCAAACAAAAACTAGAAAATTCAAGCCTGACCTGAGTTTGAGGACAAAAGAAGAAGTAACAAAGCAAATAGAGGCGAACATAGTGAGGGTCACCAATTATCCCACATGGTTGGCAAATATCATCCCAGTACCCAAGAAAGATGGGAAGATCATGATATGTGTGGGATTATAGAGATGTCAACAAAGCTAGTCTGAAGGATGATTGCCCTTTATCAAATATTCATATCCTCATCGACATCTGTGCGAAGCATGAACAATAGGCGTTTGTGGATTGTTTTGCTGGGTATCACCAGATCCTGATGCACGAAGAAGATGCAGAAAAGATAGCCTTTCACTACACCTTGGAGAGTTTACTACTACAGAGTCATGTCGTTCTGTCTCAAAAATACTGGTGCTACTTACATAAGGGCCATGAAATCCCTCTTTCATGACATGATCCACAAAGAGATCAAGGTATATGTGGATGACGTCATCATTAAATCTCGGAAGACTTCAAAACATTGGGACAAATTGAGGAAGTTTTTCAAACTTTTGCGGAGGTATTGTTTGAAGTTGAATCCTCCAAAATGCGTATTCGGAGTCCCTGCTAGAAAATTGCTAGGTTTCATCATGAGCAGAAAAGGGATAGAATTAGATCCTTCAAAAATCAAAGCCATTCAAGAGTTGCCACCGCTCAAGAGTAAGAAGGATATAATGAGTTTCTTGGGTAGACTAAATTACATTAGCCATTTCATAGCCCAGTCCACAGTAATTTGTGAACCTATCTTCAAGCTACTGAAGAAGGATGCTTCCACAAAGTGGAAAGAAGAGTGTCAGAAAGCCTTCAATAGAATTAAGGAGTATTTGTCAAATCTACCATTGTTGGTTTCTCCCGAGCCCGAGAAGCCACTGTTGTTGTATATGTCAGTCTTGGATGATGCATTTGGATATGTGTTGGGACACCACGATGAAACCGGAAGAAAAGAGCATGCCATCTACTACTTAAGCAAAAAGTTCACACCATGTGAGGCCAAATATTCTTTGATAGAGCGCACTTGTTGTGCCTTGACTTCGATCACCCAGAAATTGAGGCATTACATGTCAGTATACACCACACATTTGATATCTCGGCTCGACCCGCTCAAGTATATCTTTCAAAAGCCGATGCCTGCATGAAAGCTACCTAAATGCCAGATTCTTCTTAGTGAATTTGACATTGTGTACATAACGCAGAACGCCATCAATGGACAAGTGTTAGCCGACCGCCTTGCAAAGAATCCAGTAGACAAGGATTATGAACCACTCACGACGTACTGTCATGACGAGGAAGTGTTGTTCGTCGGAGAAGATAACGTAGGGCCAAACACTCGATGGAGAATGTTTTTCGATGGTGTGGCAAATTTCAAAGGAATAGGAATTGGGGAAATTATAGTTTCGAAATCAAGACAACACTATCTAGCATCAGCAAAGATAAGGTTCCCTTGTACCAATAATATGGCCGAATACGAGCGTGCATCCTCTGGATCAAAATGACAGTCGACATGAACATCAATGAGCTTTTGGTCATAGGGGATTTGATTTATTGATACATCAAGTCCAAGGGGAGTGTCCACCAAGAATGTCATGATTCTTCCATACCTACAATGTGTAAAAGAGTTATGCAAGAAGTTCACGAAGATCAAGTCCAAGCACGTTCCCAAGATCAAGAACGAGTTTGCCGACGCTCTTGCAACCCTATCATCCATGATTCAGCATCCAGATAGAATTATATCGATCCTATCAAGGTAGAAATCAGAGATCAACATGCTTACTTTTTCATGTAGACGCAGAGCCAGACGCTAAACCATGGTACCATGACATCAAAAGATTCCTCAAAACGAGAGAATACCCGGAGAATGCTACCAATAGTTAGAAGCGAGCGCTCAGGAGGTTAGAAAATAACTTTTTCCTTAATGGGGAAGTCATGTATAGGAGGACCCCAAACTTGGATTTGTTGAGATGTGTAGATGTCACTGAAGCAACCAGATTTTTAGAAGAAATACATGCGGGAACGTGCGGACCCCACATGAATTGTTTCACCTTAGCCAAGAAGATCTTAAGAGCCGGATACTTTTGGATGACCATGAAAGAGATAGTATCTGTTACGTGCAGAAATGTCACTAGTGCCAGATCCATGGTGATATCATCCGGGTTCCACCTAACGAGTTGAATGTAATGGGTTCGTCTTGGCGGTTCGCTGCTTGGGGCATGGACGTGATTGGACCGATAGAGCCCGCCGCATCTAATGGGCACCATTTCATCTTGGTCTCCATTCGCTAATTCACCAAATAGGTCGAAGCATCTACCTACAAGGATGTCACATAAAAGGTAGGGGCAAATTTCGTCTGAAACAACATCGTCTGCCGATTTGGAATACTCCAAGTCAATCATCACTGACAACACAGCTAATCGCAATAGTGACCTCATGAGAGAAATTTGCAAAAAGTTCTGAATTGCCCACCGCAACTCCACAACCTACAAATCACAGATGAATGGGGCAGTTGAAGAAGCAAACAAGAATATCAAATGGATTCTGCGAAAGATAGTGGACAATCATAGGCAATGCACGAGAAGTTATCCTTCGCCTTATCGAGTTATCAAACCACCATAAGAACATCCATTGGGGCGACTCCATACATGTTGGTATATGGCACTAAAGTTGTGATACCTGCTGAGGTTTAGATACCATCCTTAAGAGTCATCCAAGAAGCCAAGTTGGATGGTGCAGAGTGGATACAGGTCAGATAGGACCAACTCATCCTCATTGACGATAAGAGAATGGACGCAATATGCCATGGTCAACTGTATCAAAATAGGATGGTTAGTGCATTTAACAAAAGAGTGAAGCTTCGCCAATTTATACCGGGCCAATTGGTTCTGAAGAAAATATTCCCCCATCAGGAATAAGCCAGAGGAAAGTTCGCACCAAATTGGAAAGGCCCTTACGTGGAACACCTAATGTTCTAGGGTGGAGCTCTAGTCTTGGTAGAAATGGACGGAAGAGTCTACACGAAGCCTATCAGCTCATATGCAATCAAGAGATACTATGTTTGAAGACGGTAGAGTTAGGATTTAGCTGTAACAAAACTACGCTCAACCTGACTTCCTATGGAGGGATACATAGGTAGCCCACGTAGGGTTCGATTTCTTTCTCCTCTCTTTATTTTGTAATAGAAACTCCGAATATCATTTTGTATGTTTACCGGAACTATGCCACGACTTGATTTTCTTTGGAAGGAATACATAAGCAATCCTCATCGGATTCAGTCGTCTTTTGTAATTTAACTACGTTCTGGCCTGATTCCATTTGGATACATAAGAAGTCTGAGTCAGCCTCGGCCATTCCATTTCATTTTCAATCTCATCATTTTTACATCTGTTCTAATTGACCTACGTTTTGACCTGATTCCATTCGGATACGAAGGTTGCCTGAGTCTGGCTCAGTCATATTCATCATATTTTCTTTATCATTATCCATGAACTACGTTCAGACCTGATTTCATTTATGATACGTAGGCAACCTGGAAGGGTTCGGTCATAACCCTAGGAAATCTTTGTAATGCATTAGTTCAAATTAGGACACAATCCCTACGACAAGCAGCCGCGTAGTTAGAAGCATCGTAGAGGATCGACATCTACAGGATAAAGTTTTCTAGAAACAATGCTCCCATTTAGGAAACTTTCAAAACAGATCATAATCCGGAACTACATCATTTGCCATAAAGCAAAGATTTTCAAAGAAAATGGTTTCAAGAAAATATCAAATTTATTCCACCTATTAAAACTTCATGGTGTAACCTCATCGAGGCCGGGGCACAGCCGGGATTATGGTCGACACAAATCAACACCCCCCAGCTAAGAATTTTTCTTTGAATGCAGGGCCAATAGGACATAAGGAATAGTTGGAAATACACTGGGGAATATGGCGGATCCGCCGCACTCTCATGGCTATCATCTCTCTTTCTCTCTATTAAAATTTCCTAGTAAAACTAATTTAACTCTGAATCCTTTGCAGGTTTTTTGAAATTAGACCGCTGACACAAACAAGGCATATAGTACATACCAAACTGTCTGCTCAACTGAACAAGAGCATGTTGTACAGAACAAGTAGCCGGCTTCACCAATTGGAGCCTTTTATATAGCAAATCGTCAGCTAAATCAATTGGAGCACCTTGTACAAAATGAGTCATCAACCTCACCAATTAGAGCCCTGTATATAGCAAATCGTCAGCTTAATAGCGAAGCATCCTGTACAAATCAAATGTCGACTTCTCCAATCGAAGCCACGTATATATCAAAATGTTCGCTCCGCCAACGGGAGCGATCCGCACCATCTTTTCGTCATATTGGAGACCAGAGTAGATACCTGCAAACCTCATTGTCGATGTTCTGCCAATCGATGGTATATACCTTGCCTCGGAGTCAAGAGTATTTCTTGGGCATGTTTTTCCTTTATTGTTATCTTAAATGTTTTGACGTTTTGCTCATGCAGCTCACAGGCATGATTATGTTTTCCTTAAGTCAATCACTCCCATCAAGTGGAGATACTGTACATTTTCAGTGCAAAACTATCCCAATAAGCAAAGATGCACTCTACAAGTCAATCACTCCCATCAAGCGGAGATACTTTCAACACAAAACTCTCCCAGGAAGCGGAGATGCATTCTATATTACAAGTCAACTTCTCCCGACATAAGGAGACTTAATGCTCCGACAGCTGCAGAACAGTACATAGCTCAGCTAACAATCGAGTCAAATTCAAGTATCACATCATCTCGAACCAAATAACAGTTTGCTGGCAGCCAAGCATTATCACTCCTGCACCATTCATATCACATCTTAACATACTCTGCAATGCAATATATGGGTATCTGTGTGTTCCGATTTTATAGGAACAAACATCGCAACGTGGAACTCCTTCTAAGCAGAAAACCAAATTACAACACTATGAGGGACAACAAACTCATTATCGGGCCAAGGATCCGAGCTCAAATTCAAAACGATCAGCAGAACTTTAATTCTTCAATTCTTTCAAGTCAAGCCGCAAATTCAAGCTATCATGAGTGTCAAATCCTCCGTCTCGCAGTATCATCATAATATGATACTAGGCAATTCCTACGAGCATCACTTCCTCAAAGTCTTCATTCAAGAACTACATGAGGCCTGATCTTCGTTAAGCCCGAGGTATGTAAGCAATTCAAAGCTAGAATTCGGCCCCCAACTCTCCAAAAATCCCCCCGAAATTTTCCTTAACTCCTAATCCTACAAATCATAATCTTTGTGCTTTTCCTGTAATATATGCCAAAAGTCCGGACAAAATTGGCTTTGTTTCAGTTTCTTTGCCCAAAAATTCTTTCATCGTTTCCGGATAGAGAGGGGCGGCTGTTGACGGCCAATTTTGACCCTCCCTTTTAAAATTAACTTATTTATGCTTAATAGTTTACAATGAATATTTTTTAAAATGTTTTAAGTCAATAACAATCTTTTTTGGCAAGATTAATTTAGTATTAGTAGATTTGAAATTAATAATTCAATGTTATAATTATAATATGCTTGCTACTTTTAGATTATTAATTAGTTTCATAGAACATCACATGGGCTTTATTTTTGATTTGATGAATTATTTCTTAAATTTTGATTAATTAGATTACTATGTTAATAATTTGAAATTAATGCCATAATTTGAAAAAATGAATTATTTATAAATAATTAATTACAATAGTTAGTAATGTATGTGATAAATATAATTCTATTACATTTTATCGAAAATAATTAAGTTTATATAATTTAATTTCAAAAGAGATTAAAATGGCTAAAAGCTATAATTGCAACTCTCTATTAAATACAAAATAGCCATCTCATAAACTCATTTTGGTTAAATGACAAGCCCAGTCTGGAAAATATCCAGTCCAAACAACCCCTCCCTCTCCATTTTTGGCAATCCATGCCACTCCCATTAGACTAATTAGACCTCGCCATGTCACCCATCCCACTCACTCACAAAAGAAGCACAAACCATCTAGGCCATCCATTCCATAAATCAATGACCCACAATTTTTGACTCCATTTTCCTTTAATTTTAATACACCTCCAGATCTAATCATCACCGTCCAAATCCAACAATCCAACAGCCTTTATTTTATCCTATTTTAATCTTTTAACCCCCAAATTATCAGGGCAGTTGATCAAAAGATCCAACAGCTCAGATGAATTCTCTTCGTCTTAATTCAAAGACAGCCAACCCCAATACCAAAACCCTAATCATCCTTTTACTCCACCCCCCGGTTACCTTTCCTCTCTAAACTCTCTAAACTCACAGACGAATCAATCAACTAAACCTTGCACAAATTTGTGCAAGGTAACAAATCTTGGCTCAGAATCATCCTCTTTGCTCCTCTACCCGTGAATCCCGCCAGAACCTTCCCGTTTGATCATACACATTTAGTCAGAATCTTGAGTTCTCTAACTCAAACACAAACATGAAACTTCAAGTCTTCAAAGCCTTCGATGCTGCAACCAAATCTCTCATGCATGACATATCTCATGATGATTTTTCGAAGCTAGAGGTCAATGGCAATTAACCTCTAGACCTCTGGTCTTTATCCAATGGATCTTCACTTGTAATGGTTGTCACACACTCAGGTAAGGCTCTCACTCAGTTTTCCTTCGGATTCACTTTGATTCGCTCTGATTTTACCCTCCTTGCTATCATTATTCATCCTTCATCATCTTCCACTATCAATTTGAAATCTTAAACCATAAGGCTTCACAACCACTATAAATTAGGGCTTTTAATACCTTCACCTAGCACACAACAAACTATACCTACTAGCTAAACCTAACGTTTAAATTTTTAATATGCAATACATTGTTTAGGAAGATTTCCATTAAGTTGAGTTCTTGGTCAATTTTCTGCCTTTCTTTTTCCTCTTTGATTCTGAGTGTATTACTGATTAATAGCTTGACCTCTTGGCTTCCTAAAGGTTAATTTGAATATTTGTTAGGTTTGCTACCCAAAAGGAGGTCAGCAAAATCTCAACCTTGCTCTTTTTTCACTAGTTTAAATCCCTGAATATGAAATGCTTTACTATCTCTATTGATTTATCTTATTGATAATATGTTCATGCCTTTTAGTTGTTTTATGTGCTTGTTAATGACTGATGAGTAGATTCTTCAACCATGAACTTCTTTTAAAAATATTTGAATACTGACATTAACATGTTGATTCATGTGTATTGTTAACTCTTAAATGACTTCTTGACTTTTCTAATATTTAGTTCCAAACCTCTCTCTCTTATGTTATGTTAACATTTTCATGATTGTTACACTAATCTGTCCTGAACATCATTTTTACCAGTTTTACATTGGTTCATTCAATCCAATAGAGCATGATTATGTTTTGTGTTGTAAAATCAAATTGTTATTATGGTGCCGATACATTATCTTATGACCTTTGAATCTATTCTTATCTCTTTAATATATATCTGTGATTCTGTCGATTACTTGATTGAACTCATGACTATTTTTTTAGGCATGTCTTGGGTTATTTGGATCTTCATGCTACATTGTGTATGATTCTGAGATTGCTTTATATTGAACCTATGTTATGAAAAGCTGTTGAAATGTACTTAAATTGTGGTAACATATTTGTTTCATTTAGAATACTGCTGCTAAGTTTCTATTGTACTTGAAGCCTAATTCCAGACATACTTAGCATGTTTTACCTTAATGTGGTGATATCCTTATCCTGTTCTTGGACCTCACATGATGATATTGTTAGTAACACTTCTATGATATGATCCCTGCTAAATGCCTTTTGTATATGTTTGTGATCTTGTGTTCAGTTGTGTTATCTAGTATCTGCTTCCCCCTCATGACTATATACATGCCAACCTTGCTTTAGAACCTCACTAAGTTCTCTTAGGTATAGTAGACCTAACTTGTGAACTTCAAAGAAACCCTTTGTTACTACTACTTTGATATATTAGCCTGTTTTATTTAGTGGGATTAGTTTGAGGTTAAAAACTCTTAAAAGAAGTGAATATTCATTAATTCTTAAAGTTAAGTAGGATTGATGGTCTGAGACTTTATTAAGTACTCTTAAGAGCTCTAATTGGATTTGTGAACCTATGACCTTGCTGATATCCTTACAAGTTCTAATTACAGTTTGTCAATTTGTGATCATGTTAATCTTCCTAAAAGTATTGTTCTATGATAAAATCTATGATCCTGTTATTGCTTCAGAAATCCGATTCAAAGTTGTTAGCAGGTGTCTCATGATTAAGGTTATTAATCTGTATTTACCATTGAAGTTGTTTGAACTGTATGTGTATTAGCATTCTTTAGAAAGCATTAATGGTAGTAATGAACATGTAATGTTGTTAACACTCTTAAGGGATTTTAGTTTTGATTGTTAACCTACCTTCTCATAATTCCCTCAGATGTTTAGTTGCAACTAATTTTTTTTTCTAAATATAAGTTTTATTAATAGAAGATGTACACTTAGTCATCCTAATGTGATAACTAAATATACCTAAGATATGGTAAGGTGTTAGACCTATGGTGATGTGGCAATTATCTATTTTATATTGATAGACAATCGCATGTACCAAAACAAAGTGAGCTTGATCTAGGTCAGCTATACAAAAAGGTACATTTGTTCCTGCTTCTATTATGTGGTTTGGAGATGTGATCCCTTGTATGTACATCTGATACCTAACAATGATTTCTAGAGTTCTCAAAAGAGTAACAAAAAAGTGCGAGCTATCTCCAAATTTGCTTTGACTTTGTAAAGAAAAGCCAAGTTGAAGATGGCTATCAAAACATATCTTGTGATTGGATATCATTGTTTCGTGCTGTCTGCTGGGCAGTTTTCCAACTGCTGCTGTTGAGACTGGATGTGATATGTGTTGAGGACTGAGGTTGCTGTTGACTGTTTAGCTCTTTATATCTGGGAGGGATTACTACTTGTTTTTGTGGTTGAAGCTTATGTAGCTTGCTATGTTTGCTGCCCATTCTTAAGTCAGCCATTAGATGAGTGCTTGGATTGTTGTTGCTCCTGTATGGTTGCTTCTTCTACTGGTAATCTGCTGGCTGTTTCTATGTCAGCCATTACTGTGTTTCTATATCCTTACTCCTGTGTTGCTTCTGATGGAGGTCTGTTGGTGCTACTATGCCCTATGATGTCTGTTGGCTTAATGTCTTGCTGCTGTGCTGCTGAATGAAGTCTGGTTTCCAGTGTTGCAATGTGGCTGGGGATGTCCAAGATGATTGTTGTAGTTGCAACAGATTGAGCACCAAAGGTGCTAATACCACGCCTTGCAACTGCAGCAATAATTTGGACCATTTCAAGCTGCTTACAGTATTGTGAAAGTTGCTGGGTTCAGTGGTGAGAATGGTGTTTGTGTTGGTGCTATTTTGGATATTTGTTTGCTGCTGATGATATGATAACTGTCCTTGTTTTGTGTACTGACTTGGATGCTTTGTGACCCTATGATCTTCAGAGTGTTGCTTCAGTTGATTGTCTGATAGGAGTGCTTCTTGCTCATGTAGTTGTTGCAGGCTTTGTGATTGCCAGTCCATATTGATGTTCCTGCTTAGCTGTGTGATGACTGGGTTCCAGTGCTTTATCGTGACAAGGGATGTCCATCTTGCTGTTCCTATGTTGCTGCTGATATTGGTTGAGTTCCTGTGTTGTATGCTAGCAAGTAAGATCCATGATGATTGCTGTAATTGCAACAGATTGAGCATTAGAAATGTCAATACCACACGTTGCAATTGCAACAATGATCTGGCCTCCTCCAAGTTATCTGCAGAGTTGGGAAATATGCTAAGATCAGTGATTGTTTCCTCTGAGTCTACCTTGATGATTTTAATGACTTTTGAGTCTTTGCTGATGTTGTGGCTTTTAAAATTGATGCAGTTGTTGCTGAGCTTCTCATGTTGCTTGTATTTGTGTGTTTGATGAGCTTGCTTATAGTAATTGTCCAGACTACTATAGAAAGAAGCAATGTAATGATACGTTACTTCTTCAGTAGTAAGCTGCTCCCTCACAGTGATCCTTTCATGTGCTTGACTGCTGCTTGAATCCAAGATGCTGGTGGATAGAGAGGTGAGCAGGTGTTGTTGTCTGACTTCTTCTATACTGATGACCTTGATTTTGAGAGAATAATATGGCAGCCTTGGTCTTCTGCATTTCCTGCAAGAAAGAACATCATGTTAGAGTGAATCCACTGCTCCAGTTTCTCCTCATTACATTTGTTGTGATGATACTTGTGGTGGCAGCTCGAATATAGTAGTGTGCCTACAAACAACAGTACACAGATTATGTGAAATGTTGCAGCCACTGTCTGTTCCTCATCATTGGTTTCCCTATTTTCCTTGTGCCATGCTTTACTTGTGTCCCCCAGTGTACCAAACAGGTAATGTAATGACACATTGCTTCTTCAGTATTAAGCTGATCCCTCACAGTGATTAAAATTTCACTGCTGCTTGAATCCAAGGTGCTGGGGGCTAGAGCTGCAGCCACTGTCTGTTCCTCATCATGGCCTCCCCTAGGCTTGTCATGTCTTGCTTTGATCAAATAGTGTGCCTGTTGGTAAGTAGTAGGGTGAACAGATGTTGTGTTCTTGAGTTGAAACTTGATAAGTGACTGGTTGTGTGGTGTGTCACTTATGTGGTGTTGTTCCCTGTTAGTCCATTTCCCAGGGGTTGTTGTGAATATCTCAAGCAGTTGCTGTAGTAGTACTTGGTGCTGCATTTCCAGTGATAAATTCCAGATTTTCCTGCCTGCATGCAATAACAAACAAGTTAGTTGATGTGGTTGATCTGTGAAGTTAACTGCTCCTGTGTTTCCTGCAAGAAAAGAGGGATAGTTAGTGTAGAGATATTGCTCCATTCTTTCTTCACCACTGCTGTTTTGCTTTTCACCAAATTTCTTTTCCTTTGGCAGTGTTACTGCCCTTTTTTTCCTGCCACTCTTACTCTTAGGTATGGACATTGTCTCTTATCATTGTTGATCAATCTTCTAACTTGTACATCCAAATCATTAAAACAGTAGCATTCCATAGGTCCATAGGTCCATAGTCCAGAGCATAGTTTGCCAGATGGTCTGCCATTTTGTTGCCTTCTCTGAGTGTGTGTGTTACTGTTATATTGCATCTTGTCATCAATTTTTTGATCTCTGCCACTGTTTCATCAATGGACCATGGTACTCTCCATTCTCCCTTTATACTTTTCAATAGCATCATTGAGTCAGTGTGGAGGTCTATGAGGAGGTGATTATTGTGAACACAGAATCTTAAAGCCTCTAGCATTGCCCGTGCCTCAGCTTCTGTGTTTGTGCCTTCTTGGATTTCCTTACTACATGCATATATGACATCTCCATTCTCATATCTCAATATGAATTTAATGGAACTTCTTCCTGGATTACCTCTGGAGGCTCCGTCTGTGTTAACTTTTATCCATCCTTGATTGGGGAATTCCCAGAGCACCTTTGTGTACTTCAGAGTGGGAGTATATTGTTCCAACATGGTGATTGTGTTTGGCCATTTATGAGGGATGTTGTCTATTCCTCGCTTTCTAAATTTGATGAGTAACTGAAGAGTAGAAGTAATCTGGTAGATTACTACTGATAGTGGTTGCATCTCCATGTTTATATTGTTTCTTCCCTTCCACATCTCCTATACTATCACTGAAGGTAAGGCCTACAGTATTGGTTACAATCAATTGACAACATCTGCAATCCAGCATTTGGTCACTGCTTGGTGCATTGTGATTTCCTCCATGCCAATTCCTGCATTACCAAGGAAATACCCCCACACTTTGTTTGCAGCATATGATGTGAAGAAAAGATGATGTCTTGTTTCTTCTTGTGACTCTGCATAGCACCAGCATTTAGAGGCCATGTGGTAGCCCAGTTTTTTGAAGAAGTCATCAAGTGGTATTCTGTTTCTCCATAATTCCACATGAAGAAAGCAACCTTGAATGGCAGTCCTTTCACCCAAATGTTCCTGTAAGCATTATGAGGATGCTGCCTCTTTCTCAAATATTCCCAAGCTGATTTAACAGTGAAGTGACCTCTGGTTTCTGGCATCCATACTGGTTTATCAAGTGCATCAATGGAGGTTGGTGGTTTAATGTTCTCCAGTATGTGTGCAGCAAGTTCAATTGGCAGTATCTCTCTGATCTTCTCCTCATCCCAGTGACTTTCATACACCACATCCTGAATGTTTTGTATAGTTTCATCACATATAAAATCAGGTGGGGTGACAAAATATAAAGCTCCCAGTCCAGTTCAATTTTCAAACCAGAATAAAGAAGATCCCATCTTAGGTTGCCAATAGATTTGGTGTTCTATCAGCAGATCATTTTCCTCCATATGTGAGATCCACCTCTCCGTGGTGCTATTATAGGATTTAATTTTTTGTAGTACTTTTAGCTCATAAATGCACTCCACAGACTTGGTTTTGCTCTAAAGTTCCCTCATAGCTTGCAAAATAATGCTGTAGACATGTCATGTAGGGATCTGAACCCTGCACTACCTTCCTCACATGGCAAGCATAAAGTGCTCCATGATGCCCAGTGCCTGCTTAGGTTTCCCATAGAGTTACACCAGAAGAATTATGCAATTATCTTGTGTAGTTTATTGATCACACAGGTTGGAGGGTTTACTGCAGAGAGGAGGTGTATAGGCATGCTTTGTAACACATGTGTAATAAGCACTGCCCTTCCCCTTACGAAAAGTAGTTTCCCTTTCCAGTTTTATAGCTTATCCATCACCTTTTGTATGAGACCTTGGTAGTAATCCATCTTCCTCTTCTTGCAGAAGACTGGACATCCAAGGTAAGTAAAAGCAAGTTGCCTCAGTATTCCTGTGATTCTTTGCACTTTGTCAATTACTTGTGTTGAGGTGGAATGATGCATATAGACAACAGACTTTCTCTTGTTTATCAGTTTTCCTGAAGCATTTTCATAGTCAGTCAGCACTTCCATTATCAGCTATAGTGAAGTGGCATCTGATGAGGAAAAGATGATGGTATCATCGGCATATGCTAAGTGGTTTATCTTGGGACTCCATTTAGGCAATCCAAATCCACAGAAATACAGATTGGAGTGTAGAGCATTGAGTCCTCTAGACATAGCCTCTGCTGCCAGTATAAAGAGGGTAGGTGACTGAGGGTCACCTTGCTTGACTCCCCTTATGGATTTTAAAGAAACCATGTGGCTCTCCATTGATCAGTACAGAGTACCAATTTTTTGCCACAATCCCATGTATCATGCCAATGAATCTCTCCTCAAATCCCATCTTCCTCAAAACCTTTGTCAAGAAGAGCCATGACAATCTATCATATGCTTTTGTCATGTCCAGTTTGAGTACCACATTTGAACC
Source organism: Nicotiana obtusifolia (assembly GCA_002018475.1). Taxonomy (NCBI): domain Eukaryota; kingdom Viridiplantae; phylum Streptophyta; class Magnoliopsida; order Solanales; family Solanaceae; genus Nicotiana; species Nicotiana obtusifolia. Next base: position 108,358 of record MCJB01023500.1, read on the forward strand.
TGCTTTAGTTCTCAAACGAATGTCTGTTATAATTTCTTGAGTTAACAGCACATTTTCCACTATGCTTCTGCCTTTTACAAAACCAGCTTGTTCTTCAGAGATTAGCTTTGGTAAGATGTTTACCATTCTGTCATGAATCACTCTAGAGAAGATTTTTTTTGCTGAAGTTGCTGAGACTAATTGGTCTCATATCTGAAAAGGTCAGTACCTCCTTCTTTTTTGGCAGTAGCACCAGGTTTGTGTGTGTTATACACTTGGGAAGAGTATGTCCTTTGAAGACTACTTTCGCCATATCCACTATATCATTCTCAATTATGTCCCAGCATGATTGGTAGAAACTCCCATTGAAACCATCAGGTCCACTAGCACTTTCTGCATTAAGTCCAAACACTGGTTGCTTGATTTCCTCCTTTGTAGGTTGCTGTATTAGTAGAGCATTATCTGTGCTTTCCATCAATGTAGGAACATGGTCCAGGATTCTGAATGTTGTAGGGATGGTTGCCTCATGGAACTGAGCTTTGAAATAGTTAACTGCTTCCTCTGCTCTTTCTTCACTCTCTTCTAACCACGTGCCCTGACTGTCCTGTATTCTCTTCAACTTTAACCTCTTCCTTCTGCCATTCACCTGTGCATGAAAGAACTTTGTGTTTTTGTCTCCATCTGTGAACCATGTCATACCAGATTTTTTCTTCTAGAATTCCTCCTCTAAGGTAAAATATCTTGTCAAGTTAGATTGTACCCTTTGCAATCTTGTTTTGTTCTTTGCAGTAGGTTGTAGTTCAAATTGTGCTTCATGCACTTTAACCACTTCCCCCAAGCTTTCTATCTTTTGAAAGATGTCTCCATATGTTGCTTTACTCCATGTTGATAGGGCTCTTTTCAACTTCTTCAATTTGTGATTAAATAGCAGGAAAGGATCCCCATATACAGTCTGCTTTCCAGTGTTCCTTTACCACATCTTTGAAAGAATGGTGCTTTATCTAGAAATTGAGGAATATGAAAGCCTTATTTGTAGGTGTAGCATTTTGGTTATAGGTTAGTAGCATGGGACAGTGATCTGATCCTATCTTTGGCAAATGAGTGACTTCCAATTGTGGCAGCCACTGTTGGAGTGCATAGTTAGCTAGGCATCTGTCCAGCCTTTTGAATATGCAATCTTCCTCTGCTCTCCCATTCCACCATGTATATATGCTTCCCTTAAATCCAAGTTCAAAGAGATTGCAGGTGTTGATGCAGTGTCTAAAGTCTTCAATTTCATTTAGAGATACTGGGAGTCCTCCAAACTTCTCTTCCTCATCCCATATCACATTAAAGTCACCTCCTACAAGCCAAGACATTGACATATCTCTGGCAAGATTGTACAGACTATCCCACAGCTCAATTCTTTCAATAGCATCACATTTTGCATATACAAAAGTGACAATGAATGAAGAGTGTGACTCCATGTTTGTCAGTTGCATGGTTAATTGTTGCTCCATGTCATTTATTATATCTACTTCATGATCATCATCCACAAATACCCATATCTTGTTTGAGACATTGGCATAGCACTTAGTCATTCCAATTTTCCTTTTGTACCTCTCCAGTTTTTTAACTTTCTGCTTAGGTTCCATGATCCTAATAAATTGAAAGTGGTGTTGTATGTGCATATTGATCAGTTTCTCAAAGGATTGTTGAGTGTTGACTGACCTTATATTCCACATGATTCCATTCCTGATTGAGTGTGGGATTTAGATAGGATCCTCCTGGTTTGGACCCCTGTCACTGCACTTTGATGGTCCTTGACCTGCTTTTTCTTGCCCCTTTTGGCTGATTTCCCTACATCCATAAACTTTACTGATATATCTGCTTGTCCTGCCACATTGATGAGGTTTTGAGTGGTAGATTCCTCATCAAGATCCCTTCTCTTTTCTGTTGTATGCTCTTCCTTTTCAGTAGCTCTTCTGTGTTCTGTCAATTGCGTATAGATGTCTGCTTGGGTTAGTCCTGTGGTCTTTGTTATCTGACTCAGCTGTCCTTTGTTGGCAGTGTCCTCATGTGAGGTAGCAGCTACCTCCCCATTATGTTGTGTAATCCTGCCTTCATCAGGTGGATTGATCATTTTCCCTGTGAGCTTTCTGCTCTCAATTAGCCTATCTATGGATTGACTATTAGATTCCTTTCCTCCAGAAGTCTGAACAGCAGGACCTTTGAGCTTTGGCTTTATAAGAATGCTAGGCAGACTCACTTCCAATTTTGTGATCTCATTGTTGGCTATTGAAAACATCCTTATCATTATTCTTGATTTGAGGGTCTTCCATTTTGCCTTGTTGCTTTTCCTTGTCATTTACACTTTGTACATTTAGTTCTCCTTCCTCATCAGTTGAAACTTCATCACTTCCCATGCCATCTGGTACTGCTTCTTCTTCTGATCCTTCTTCTGCTTGTTCACTCCATAGCTTGCCTTCACTGAGTTGAATTCTCTCAGTCTCATTCACCTCAGGTATCAGAATCTCTTGGCATGATTGGTTTGTTATGACATTGTTGACAAAAGCTCTGTTGACCCAATATCCTGTTGATTCTTTAATTTCAGTAGCTAGTGCTTTGTCTCCACTTCCAGTTCCCTCAGCTTGTGTCTTAGTAATCTGTAGTGGCTAGCTAGTACCTGGAGTTGAAGTTAACTGTGCTGCCATTGAGGCATGTGTACTTCCTCCCACTGCTTCTTCAACTATAACCAGTTGATTGTCTTTATTAGCTCTGCTCTACTCCATGTCTAGTACTACAAACTTGTTATTTGTCTGGACTTTCTGCATATTCGTGTTAGCTGGCTTTAATGCTAATCTACCTTTGGATTGATCTGCTATTTGTTTGTCTTTGCTTTGAGTTCGATTGACCTCCTTCCATTATAAACTAGTGTTGCTAACTACTTTACCACTTGATAGGATCATCAGAGGTGCTGCTTCTTTTGCCTTTTCCTTAAATTTCTGCTTCTCACTAGAAATTTCATTTAGCAATTCAGGATGAAGCTTCCAACATTCGAACATGTCATGGCCCTGCAGCTTGCACTGTTTGCAGTATTCGGGTATGAAATCATACTGAACTTTAACCCATTTAGTTCTTATGCTCTCTGTAGCTTCATTCTCAATATCCATACGAACTTTTTTTGGTAATTCAGGTAACAAATCAACTAATACCTTGACTCTTGCACAGCTTGTACGGGTTTTGTTGATTGTTTCCATAGCTACATGTAATGGCTTTCCAACTGCTGAGGCTACAGAAAAAAGACATTCTTTAACAAAGTAAGTAGGCAGCAGATTAGGAAATGAAATCCAAGCCATTGCTTTGTGACGTTTCTTCTCCTTTTTTGAATTTGGCGTCATAGATTAATGTCCTCATCTGATACTCATATCCATCTTTTGCTTTCAGATAGTATACTGCCTTCAATGTAAAATTGATGAAGTCTTGTCATAGCATCAATCGAATTAGCACATGCCTATCTCTAAGTAATCCAATGTTACAATCACCCTTAATTCCACACTGAGCATGAATTAATCTACGCAGCTCTTGAATATCATGCCACCCATAAGAGAACTTACCAATTACCGCATATTGAAGACCTTCAATTATGTTCATTCGATCAACTTCGGCCTCTGTAAAATTGAAAAAAGGCTAACCTTGCAAGAATGTTGCTCTTTTGAACGGTATTGGCTCGACTCGAACTGTTGAATTAGGGCTCACTGTTGGGGGTGAGTTTAGAATCAAAGGTCCGAGGAGACGACTGTAATCTAAGGGTTGTTGACTGGTTGTAGTTGTGGTGGGAGGTTGGGATGTGAGAGGAGGAGGTTTGCCAGCCGGCGGAGCACCGGCCGGCCTCACCATGGCTTCGCGATGAACTTCTCGATCTCGTCGCCTCTTTCTCTCTCTCTATCGCCAGAGTCTCTCTCACTATCTTTTTAGTTGCAACTGTTAGTCCACATCTCTGTTAACATTTTCAGAAGTTTCAATTAGTATTGTTAACTTGTGTATACTTAAAGGACAAGGCTTAACCAACTCGTGATTAGTGTAACTCAGTGTTGTTAGGGCAAATGCACCTGTGCTTATAAGCTATTACAGACTGGAACTATGTTATCTCTACCCTTAAGATGCTTGACCTCAGATGTTTGATTTCTTAAAAATAGCATGATAATGTGTGTTTAAATGCTATTTCTTTGGGCCTGTTTAATGTGTTAATCATCCATTTAGTTTGAAAATGGTTATGGTAATGTAGATAAATTGTCTTGTAACCTTCTGGTATTCGTTTTTGGCCCTCATGAGAAAGGTATATATTTCTGTGGTATTGTACTACTGTGGTGATTGGTTTATGTTGAAAGTGCCTCATTGGCACTTATACCTGTGGGGAAGAGTGAATGTGAATGGTTAGGGGTATTTGGGAGTAGAGTTTAACTCTTGGTTGGGCTGCTCTCCCTGGCACAAGAATTGCCCTAGGCCTTGAGACCCTTGGGAACTTTGAAGTGTCAGGGGATTCAAAGGGGAATTTGACCTAGAGTGGAACTCTACCTTAGCCTCTAATCCGTTGACATTCATTACTCCTTTTGGGTTTAATATTTAATGACAAAAAAAGGTTTTCACCGTAAATCACTTTACCATACATGACCCCACATTAATAAAACCTTTCATAATATTTAATTATTGTTGGTTGTTATATTTTGTTCAAATCAGCTACTTATATATTTCATGCATGATTTTATGTATTGAATATTATATACAATGACCTTCTCTCTTTCTTTTGAACATGTAGAACCATTGGGCCTGCTGAGTTTCTCAAAGGAACTCAGGTCCAAATCTCGTACCAGTACATCTAAAAGACTGGAGTTTACTGATGTCCATCCCTGTTGATTGTCTGGCCTACCAAACCTTAAAGAACATAAGGTTAAAAGAAATACTAGATAATAACTAGTTTTCAATTCATTAATCATGTACTGCTCACGTTATTAATCTTTTCATGTTTTACTAAATGTTCACGAAGAGTTTGAAGCCAAAATAGCTTAGCAAAAGACGGCAGCCCCCTACCTTTTCAAAACCAGAAATGCATCGCAAGCCTGGCCCTCTAAACGAAAATCAACTCCATCAAAACCTAAGTGCTGCCACCCAGCAAAGATTTTCAATACGATTCCTCAAGTCTAACATTTAAGATTTCAGAAGCTAAGGTATATCTTAGACTCACTTTCTTACAACATCTTACTAGTATTATATGAACATCCATTCTTTTAAAAACAAAGTCTTTTATAACTTATCCCATTTCTACATGTTTATAAATATAAACCACTTATGTACATATTTCAAAACTCTTTCAGTTATATCCACCAACATTATTTTTCAAGACTCCTTTACCATACCCTTTTTAAGTCATACATCTCCTTTGTTAATACCATATTCTCATTTAGATATATAGCCATTTATAACAATCCCTACTTTTTAATTCACTACAAGAAAAAGGGTTATTAGGCACCACGAATTAGTGACTAGTTAAAAATCTGGGCCCTAAAAGTGTACATATAGGGACGATTTTATTTCCTGGTCCCAAAATCGCGTATTTTTTTTTTCTAAATAAACAAAGAAATTTAGTCTGAGCTAAAAAAGACAAATACTCGATCTCTAATAATCGCATTTCAGCGGGTGAAGAGGCGTGAATCAAATAAATAAGTGAAAACTTTTTATTTTTAGGCACTTCCCAAAGTATCCCCCCGCCCCCCCCCACCCAACCCCTAAAATTCCAAAACACCTAAAACCCTTTCAATAGCTCTTTCTTCTTCAGCTAAACAAATTTGGTAATCACTAGACATTAACTACTTCAAGAGTAAGTACATTTCTTCAATTTCTCATTTGATTCGTTTTTTTAATGATGAAAATCTGAAACTTTTTCCTTCCGTTACTTTCTCTTTTTCTTTCTTTTTGACCTATAGTTCTTTGATTGTGTTTCTTTCTTTGTTTGAATAGTAATTTTTGTTGTTTGAGAACTAGAAGTGAGGGTATTGGGTTTGAATTTGAGGCTTGGAGGGCAAGAGCCATCATAACATTCTGTGTTTTATTTTTTTTTATATTTAAAATTTAATTGTTGTTGTGTGAGAGCTAAACTAAAGTACTTGAGGATTGATTGTGGAACTTTGTCTATTAGGGTTGTATTAAACAAGTCTTTTGGGAACTTGATTGAAAGGCTAAGGAATGTATGTCGTGGGTTATTGTGTGATATTGTTTGTTGTGGGTGTTCTTATGTGGTGATGAATTGGTTGAACTTTTTACATATTATGTGCTCTAATTTAGTTTCCTTACTCTAGAATTTTATGTTTTTTTTTAATTGTATACCCAATTTATTGATCTTGGTAGATCCAATATAATATTTAAGAAAAATATTAGACGAGGAAGAAATGGTGGTATGCATTGTCTTTGTTAACGTATCTCCCTCCATCGTCTTTGTTTCTCTTTTTAAACTTGCATATTTTAATGTTGACATCATTTTAGATTATCTAATCTCTGCAATCCCAGTTGTTTGATTCATACTGCACCAGCTATGAAAGATCCCGTGTCTCTATTAGTTAATTAAGAATATCCAATAGTATGAAAGAATTGATTTCAGTGTTGTTGGCATAGAAATGTATTCCAATAATGTGTTGTGCTATGAATGTATTTGTTTAGCTTTTTACTTCTCATGTGATGATGCGGAGAGTTTTGATTTCAGTGTTAAATCACTTCGATTCCCATTGTGCTTGAATGCAAACTGTGCTATTAATGTACTGAGTTACTTTTTCACTTCTCTTCTTCCATTGTGAGCTATAAATTACCCCGTTAAATTTTAAGTATGGTAGCTAAAGATATTGATAGTTACACCTAAACCTTGTCGTTTCACAATAATACTAAGTATTCCCATTTTTACACATAGAAGTTGGCACTTAAGAGCTTTGTGAGAGTTGTATGCTATTGCTGCCATTTAGCAGTTATTGAATGTGAAGTAATCCTCACAAATATTATACAATATCAAGCAAGTTAACATATGCCTCTTCTTTTTGTCTACGGGGTATAATGCAGTTATGCTGCATGCTGATGTGATACTACACAGTTTCTTAGATCTTCGTGTAATGTACCAGGATGTAGTAACAGAAAGCAATCTGAAGATTAAATTTGTCCTGCTCTCAATAGTAACATGCATTCTCTTACAGAATGCTTTAATGAAGTTTAATATGCCATTTTCGTTTGTTGTAATACTTTTAGGATTGTATGTGCATATGTAGATATGCAAGATTTTAATGTCCCAGATATATTTTTCTTGAGGTTGTCGTTTCAAACTTACTAATTAAGTTTCATTGTTAATAGGTTTCTTAGCTAATTTGGACTGATATCTATATAAGAAACCTAAAGATAGATAAAGGAGCGAACTTCAAAGTTAAGTTTAAACATCATAATCAGTAAACAACTTGCTTTCAGTGAAGTCCTTTGTTTTCACTGTCAACTCCGTCAATATATCACAATAGTATATGTACCAGTGTCATAGTTAGTCAAAAAACCTATGGTGGAATGTGCATTAATTGAATAGAAATATGTAAGACACATCATGTATTTATTTTGCCGAGCAATTCTATATTATTTATTTTGACTATCAATTAATAGTTTGTCTCATCTTGTGATATCTTAGGAAGTTTTGATCATTAGAATGAGCTTCCAAATTCAATAAAAGGTTATGTGCACCTTATTTTTGTTATCCTAAATAGAATTTTCATCTAATGTCTATATACTCTTCAAGGTTATGGCACCAAGTAAGCAGCGGATGCAGCTTGTTGATAATCGACTTGATGAATCCTATTCAATCGAGGTTCAAAAGTTTTTAGATTATGCTTTTAGAAGAACAGGAGAATTGTATGAAATAAGATGTCCATGTGTTAAATGTTGTAACACAACATTAGGGACAAGCGAGACAGTCGAGTCACATTTGAAAATATATGGAATAATTAAAAATTATACTTTTTGGTATCACCATAGAGAAGTTTTGCGTGAGCCACAGTCAGAACATGGAGATAAAGATGACAATGAAGTAGAAGAGTGTGAGAGTGAGGATGAAATACAAGAAATTTTAAGATATGTATATCCTAATCATGATGGTAACAATACAGACATTGGTTGTGATGATTTATTTGAAGAGGAACCGAATGTTGAAGCTAAAAAATTCTACAATCTATTAGGATAAATTTGAGAGTGATGACATGGATATTCATCGCGATCATATTTTGGGTTGGATGATGGAATTCTGGAATAAATAGAGAGGACAATTGCATGCAAAGTATGTGAAGGGTAAGTCAATCCAAGAGGCTCTTAGAAATGTGCTAAAGGGGGTAGACAAGAAAGAATGGGAATGATTGGTAAAGGAACATTTTTCTTCGAAAAGTTTCCAGGTTTGACATATAATACTTAGCTATATATTTTCATTTTCAACTATGATATTTTGTTTTAGAATTTACTCATAACATTTCAATCTAAATATTTTTACACAAATATAGGCGAGAAGCAATAGGAACACAGCAAATAGAGCGAAGCTAAAGATGTTTCACTATATTGGTAGCAAGCCAATTAGAGAAATTATTTATCAAAAAGTATTATCACAAAATCTCAATTCTTTTCTTTGAATATTGACAGACACTATTTGACATTGTTTACTTTTATGTGAAGGATGGAAAAGATGGAAAACCACCAGATTTGGCAACTAGTTTCTTTGAGACTCGCAAGAAGAATAACACACTTGTTGATTTTGAAACAATTGAGAAACATGTATGTTTGGCTAATTGAACATCTACCTTACTTTTAGTTTGTATAGGTTCTGGCAAAAAACTCTTTATCTACTTTGCAGGCTCAAATCCAAGAATTGGTGACGTCGGAGCCGTCTCTTCCTAGCATAGAGATTGTAAAAAGATACTTTGGACCTCAAACTCGTAACCATGTATTTGGCTTTGGAGGTGGAGTAAAAGCAAAAGAATTGAAAGGTGGCGCTTCCTCAAAGGCTGAACTAATATCTGAGTTACGTTCAACTCGAGAAGAAAATAAATCTTTGAAGGATCGTGTGTCTAAATTAGAAAATGAGATGAAAGAAATGAAGCAACTAGTAAAGGTCAACACTCTAATGTCCATCCTCCGACATCAACCATTTCAGGAGAATGATCATTTGATGAACATACCAAGTTAGTAACAACTTACTCTGAACATTAGTTCATTTAGTTGTTGATTGTGCATTTGCTGCTTTCCTACATATTCCAGCATCTTTTAACTTTCATTACAACTAGTCTGCACATAAGACAATTCATCTAAAATGACTTTAAGAAGAAGAAATATAACTAAATTACCTAAAAATTAACTGAAACAAACATTCAGTTTGGTGTAAATGTAGTATGCTAGTAAATTTTGGTGTAAAAGTAGATTGCTAGTATATTTTGGTGTAAACGTAGTCTGCTAGTAATCAGTTTGAGTGATATACTAGTTAATTTTGGTGTAAAAGTAGTCTGCTATTACATCATGATCAATAAATGAATTTATAAATTCCAACAGTAGGAACAATTAATTACCCTGCTAGCTAGAAGAAATTCAGATAGTCGAGTGTATTGACTTTACATTGCATGGAGGGAGAACAAAAAGCCATTTCTACTCATTGACTTTTCTGAGTAATTGAGGATAAATGTGTACGTAAGCTTCATTTTCTTTTGATATCACACTTTGGATCAATAATCTTGAGCAAGAACTTAATGGTTGCCCTTTTGGCTAGCAATTCTTTTTATCATGTTCAGTATTATGTATTCTATTTACCCCTTAGCTCCTTCTTGGCTATTTGGGGAACCAGATCTCATGTGTGAGTCATGTGCAGTCAGAATAAATTACAAAAATCTTGCTTCATGTTGAGCTAGACATTAAAGCAGCCTTATTTGAAGTATATTCAGTCTTGGGTTTGAGAAAGATAAATAGATATATTATTTCTAATCTACTCCCGTTTGTTGTCATGCAGCCTCTTTTACATTGACGGTTATATTTGACGAATTTGGGCATTTATTCAGGTAAGTGGTTAAATAATTATCCCATTAAATTTTATTTTCTATTCCTTTAATTTATTCTTAAGAATAACTATTTGCATCCTTTTTTCAGGTTTGGAGACTATAATTTACAAGTCAAGATGCAGCTTTTGGAGACATATATACAAGATGACTATAATTTTGCAATGATATATTATTGCAAAAACTATTATTATATTTCTAATCTAGGAATGTTAATTAGGTGTTTTTGCTATGGGTTTTTGTAAAAGATATTGTGACTTACATTATAGCTACATATACATCTTGCCATTAACAAGAAGTTACTCAATTTTTATAATAGAAAGATTTATATTTATATTATTTCTTGTAACCATGGTTATTAGAGAATTATTGATTAAAATTGAGTTTTATTCATATAAACCTTTAGGGACTAGCTGTAATGTCTTTAAGGACCAAACTGCTTGTCCTTAAAATAGTCATTTGATTAATTTAAAAGATACCGGTTTATAATTAGGGACTAGAAAAAGTAGTCCCCAAAAGGTTTTAGGGACCAGAAAAAATTGGTAGCTAAATCAATTAAGGACTAGATACTAACTAATTAAGGTATTATTTTTCTTTTATCGTGAACCAGAAATCTGGTCCTTAAAAATATTTTAGAAAAGGGAACAATGCTGGTCGCTGAAACCCTTTAGAGACCAGCTCAAATACCCCGTCGTTATTGACCATTAGCAGTGAATCCTACAGCGACGGGTCGCGACCAGGTAAAGTTATTTTTCTTGTAGTGTAACACTAATTAATTAGAATGCAAAATAGGGTGCAACGGGAGCTACCAGTAGCTCCACAGTGGTAGCTCGGGCAAGTCCTCTAGCAGCACCACGTGCCCCTCCTCAGCCTCTCCCCTGGTCCCGACCTCTCGCGGCTCTAGCAAAAGGCACGGGTGTCTGATCGTTGGATTCTGCAGCGCGTGTCCTCACCATCTGTGAGAGACAGAAAGACAAAGATTCAGATTTTGAAGTCAACAAATTCGCAAGTGAAGTTTTCCTAACAGTTTTGTAGCCTCTCGAAGATAAGTACAGACGTCTTTGTACCAATCCGCAAGACTCTACTAAACCTGCTTATGATTTGTAACACCTATAAACCTAGAGCTCTGATACCAACTTGTCACCATCCTAATTTTCCACCTTAGAATGTCGTGATGGCACCTAGTCTCTAAGACTAGGTAAGCCTAACATGCATAGAGAAATAGCAGAAATAATAATAAAACTTCACATTTAAAACCATCTAACTATCATAATAGAACTCAAGCATAAAACTAACAATAACTCCCAAAATCTGGTGGAACTAAGTCATAAGCTCTACATGAATATACTGTAAAGTCCCTAGTACAACACTGTCTAGACAAAGAGAAAACAATAGCAAAATAAGGACATAGGGCGACTTTGAGGCCTGCGATCATCGGGCACGTATACCTAGAAGTCTCCGAACTGAATGATCCACTCACTGATGCCTAGTCTGAGTCGACGTACTTGGATCTGCACAAAAATATGCAGAAGAGTAGTATGAGTACACCACAACGGTACCCAGTAAGTATCCAGCCTAACCTCGGTAGAGTAGTGACGAGGCCAGTTCAAGACACCTACTAGGATAAGAAAACTGAACAAGTATAATGTAGCCTAATAATGAAAATGAGGGAATAGTGATAATAAAGCAATACAACAAGGTAAGTTACAACTAAATTTAAATCAAATAAGGCAGCAAGGAAGGAACTCATAATAATAACATAAACGAGACAATGGGGACAAATACGAGTGAAGTAAATGAGAGATAACAACAAGAATCATAACTAAGGTACCGCCTCATAACCTCATTTCACAATGAAAATCACAATCATTCCTTATACGTCCGCGTGAATATTACATTTAGATAGCTTTGAAAATATTTTTCCCAAAATAGCTACACGCACTTTAGCCCGCCTTACATCGCCGCGTGGCTTTAAGTAATTTCCTTACTAGCAACATGCACATACATCCTACATTTTGCTATCCCATGAACATTAACTCCTATCCTAATACCGCCGCATGCACATCAATATCACAATATAGTAACAACTCGCACCGTAAGTGCCCATGCCAAAAATTATCAGTGCCAAAGATTTCATAACATATAGCCCACGACTCAACCACAATATGAACAAGAATCTCAGTAACAACAAAATAAAAGTGAATAGCTCAACAAGTAAGATATCTCAAAAGTTAACAACTTCACCTCAATGTGATAACGACTTTTACAACTTCAACACCAATAACTCAACAAGAAGATATTCCATGAAATAACAACTTCAAGTAAGTAATTCAACAATTAAAGAAGTAACAAGACAAATAGGGAAAGCAATAACTGCGACAAAAGCATATAAGAGCAAAATAACAAGTAAGAGGTGGAACAAGTATTAACAATGTCAAATCAAGCATGTAAGGGTAGATTAACACATGTAAGGGTAGGCTAGCAATGAAAGATATAACATGTTATGACAATTCAATTAAAGGCATGAAAAGAATCTAAATAGCCTAAACCGGTCGTATACCACATATAGCCTGTGTTCCCACTCGTCACCTTGCATACACGGCTTTCATATAACACAAATAGCACAATCAACCCAAATCCTAAGGGGTGGTTCCCCACACAAAGTTAGGCAAGATACTTACCTCAAACAAGCTAAATCAACCCACTAGTAAACCTTTTCCGCAAATATCAAACTCCAGATGGCTCAAATCTAGCTAAAATAACTTAACCACAAATACAAACCATAGGAAACTATTCCGGATAATAAAGTTGTAATCTTTAAAGAAAATCAAAAACACAACTCAAAAAGTCAACCCTAGGCCCGCACCTCGGAACCCAACCAAACATACAAAATTTGAATATCCATTCAATAACGAGTCCAACCACACTAAAATTATCCAATTCCGACCTCAAATCAACCTTCAAAACCTCAATTTATAGTTTGGGAAGTTTTCACTAAAATTTTCAATTTTTCCAACTCAAAACACTAGTTAAATGATAAGAACAATGATGGATTCATGGATAATAAGCAAATCGGAGTCACGTATCCCAATCTATTCCTTGAAAATCCTCTCCAAAACCCAAAATTGAGCTTTTTAACTCAAATTGTGAAAAAACAAAATAAACCCTCGACTCTAACCCTTTTCTGCCCAGTTATTCCGCTTCTGCGGCCTCTATGTCGCATCTTCGACTCCACACCTGCGAAAAATCCATCGCAAGTGCGGCCTCAACTAACTTAAGGACATTCCACTTCTGCAACGCAAAAGTGCACTTGAACTTCCGCTTCTGCGGACCAAGAGCGCAGCTACGCTTTCACAGATGCAGAGACTGACCGCACCTATGGTCCCTCAAGGCTCGCCCAAATTCCGCATCTGCAGACAAGTTACCGCTTCTGCGGGTGTGCACCTGCAACCTTCCCCCCTGGCCAGTCTCCTTTGCTTCTGCGATCTCGAAGCTGCACCTACGGCCAAGCCCACCACAGGTGCAACGACACCAGAAACTCAGCTGCAATAGATAGCAATTCCTTACAGGCCCGAAATAGATCCGAATCAATCTGAATCATGCCCAGGGCCCTCGGGACCCTGTCCGATCATACCATAAATTCCAAAAACACATAACGGATCCAATCGGGGCCTAAAATCTCATCAAACAACATCGATTATATGAATCGCACCCCAATCAAAACCTATATAATCAATAAACATTCAACTTCTAAAACTAACGCCGAATCATATCAAACCAACTCCGAATTAGCTCAAATTTTGCACACAAGTCATAAATGAAACCACGAACGTATTCCAACTCCTGGAACCAAAATATGACCCCGATATTGAAAAATTCAACTCTCGATTAAACCTCTCAACCTCCAAACCTTAAACTTTCCAACTTTCGCTATTTCAAGCCAAGACGACCTACGGATTTCCAAACCAATATTCGGGCACAATCCTAAGTCTGAAACTACCATATGAAGCTATTAGAATCATCAAAACTCCATTCTGTAATCGTTTACACAAAATTCAAATTCTGGTCAACTCTTCAACTTAACCTTCCAATTTTGGGACTAAGTGTCCATATTCACTCTGAAACTCACCCGAAATCAAACCAACCACCTCAGCAAGTCACATAACCATAATTTAACATAGAGGTAATAGGGGAACGGGGCTAAAATACTCAAAACGAGCGACCGGGTCATTACAGGTTCATATCATGATTTTAAAAGTAATTGAGATATTTGACATCGTATTGTTTTTCTTGTGCGTTAAAAGCATGTCTGAATACCCGATTATACTACGACTTTACCTTTGTACCTATTTGATGATTTCATGACTTATCTCTTCTTGTATTTATGCTTTTACTTGCTTATTGAATTATTAGTAAGTGTCAGTGTTGACCCTTCATCACTATTTCTTTGAGGCTAGACTTAATATTTATTGAGTATTGTGGTTTTTACTCATACCATACTTTTATATTTTTTTGTGTTGATTCTGATGCATGTACTAATCGTACCAATCTAACTGTTTAGGATCTTACTTGTAGATGTCCTGGTGAGCTACTCCATTTGATTCAATTCGCAGCACATGGAGTCCCCTTTTGTTTTATTTATCCATTTTTGTCTATTTACGTCTTTCCAGAGAGATGTTGTTGTTTTATTGGTACATTTTACTCTTGTTAGATGTGTCACGACCCAATTCGCACTATAGGTCGTGATGGCGCCTAATGTTGCTGCTAGGCAAGCCAATGGTGAACTATCCATTTAATTATTCATTTTAATGATTTTAAACTCATTGATTTTATTTGATAAAGAAATAAATAGTAGGTGACCATAGTAATGTGAAGCATAAAATAAACGTAAAAGTAAAGTAGTGAATTTAATAATCAATAACCATGAAATATCTACTAGAATTTCCTAAAATCTGGTGTCACAAGCGCACGAGCAAACTAGTAGAATATACAAAACTCTTACACTATTGTCTGGTGTAAGATAGACAGAAATATTAATACAACAAGGAAGAGACTGTGGGTGCTACAGAATGGAGCATAGGAAGCAGCTCACCACTAAGTCTCTGGGTAGTGGAGTTACGCACCTGACTGGTCACCATATGCACCTGTCTCAGATCCTACACGATTAAGTCGTAACGAGGGGTCGACATCGACACTAACTGGAGGTCAATAAATAAAGTGTAGAAATCATAAGTAGGTATTGAATACAACAATAACAGAGAAAAAAGAAACAACAATTAATAATTCTTAAACATAAACCAAGTAATTTTCAAGTCTCAGATCAAGAAAGAAATATCAAGTATAATCGGATTCCAAGCAATATCACGCATGATTTATGCCGAGATCGTACAGCCCGATCCGGAATAGTGTGTACACTGCCGAGGGTCGACCGGCATGAACCATAGATGCATCTATATTGCGACCCGATCCACAAGAGTAGAGAATATTCTACAATTCCGATCAACGACTACTACATAGGAATACTCAAAGAAGGCATAAATTCCGCTAACAATCAAGTGTTCTGTCAAAACTCAAAGAAATGAAGTTCATTCTTTTAAAATCCTTTATCCAATTTCGATTATAAATTCAGATAATTAATCTAACAAATTCGGTGCAAATAATACAATTAATACATAGTAAAGTCCAAAGTCTATCCGAACATAAGCATGATTTTAGCTACGTACTGACTCTCGTCACATTGTGCGTATGTAGAACCCACAATTATTTGCAATTAACCACTTAAAACACCTGCGTGGATAATTACTTCATACAAGGTTTGGCAAGAGACTTACCTCGTTTTCAAGTCCTCTTCCCGGTCCACAATTCACACTAATAGCCTTAAATCAGTGTGTAGCAATCCAAAACTAGCCAAAGGTTGTACAAACTAATAAATATATACTCAAAAGTTTATAATTTAACTATTTGGGTAATTACGCAACCCAATTTGGAAGATTCCTAAAATTCACCCTCCAGGGCCACATGCCCGAATTCCGAATATTTTTGTAAATTAATGTTACTCATAACCTCACGAACAAAAATATATAATTTCTACTCATCATTTTCATGGTCTAATCCCATTTTTATCAAAATCTAGGTTTTTTAACAAACTCCTAAAATTTTCACATTTTACATGTTAAAATCTACCCATAATCTATGTATTTAAATTTACATTAGGTAGGAGTCACTCAACTAGTACTTCTTGATGAAAACACCTCTCCAAGAAGCTCCAAATTCATCCAACACAATGAGAAATGGGAAAAATAAACCTAAGTCCCAACTTTTAATCAAGACACTTGCCCAGCGAGCCTTCATCGCGATCGCGGAAGAATCCTCGCAATCACGAAGGCAAAACCTGCTCAAACCTAGGAACTCTTCATCGCGAATGCGAGGTCTGTCTCACGATCGCGAAGGCTTGCCCAGCCTGCGCATCGCGAACGTGGTCAGACCTTCACGAACGCGAAGGGTAATAGGTGCTGACCCCTCCCAGATCCCTTTCTTCTACGCAAATGCGGACCTGGCCATGCGAACGCGAAGGACACAGGTCCTGAAGCTTCGCAAACGCGACCTGTTGATCGCGAACACGAAGAGTAAATTGCCCAGTCCCCCAATTCCTTCTCCATGAACGTGACACCACCACCGCGTTTGCGAAGAAGGAAACCAGAACCAGCATATCAGTAGTTTTTGACTTAGCTTCGAGCGCTCCGAAACACACCCGAGCCACCCGGGACCCTGTCCAAATGCACGACCAAGCCATAAATATAATACAGACCTGATCAAACCCTCAAAACACATAAAAAAACATTAAAACTAAGAATCGCACCCCAAAACCAAAATGAATCAACTTATGAACTTCAAAATTTTCAACTAGCTCCGAACGTGTCGAATCATACTTAGACAACTCTTAATGACACCAAATATTGCGTACAAGTTATAAATCTCCATACGGACCTATTTCTAGGCTCGGAATACCAAACAATCCTCGATAACACCAAATTCTACTTCAAACTAAATTTAAAGAACTTAAAAACCTTCAATGCGCCAATTTTCAACATTTAGCGCAGAAACACTCCTGAATCACCCGAAACTCGATCCGAACACACACCTAAGTCCAATATCATCATAAGAACCTATTGAACAATCAAATATCAGTTTTGAGATTGTTTACTCAAAATGCTGACTCAAGTCAAACTTGGCCAACTCAAGCCACTATTTAGGAACTAAGTGTTCCAATTTTAACCCGAACCCTTCCAAACCCAAATCAACCATCCCCGCAAGTCATAACATAGTAGAAGCACATATGAGGAGTCATATTTAGGGGAATGGACATATAAAAAGCAAAATGACCGATCGAGTCGTTATATTCTCCACCTCTTAAACAAACATTCGTTCTCGAACGAGTGTGGAATCATATCCGGGGTGCTGAATAAGTGTGGATATCTGATCTGCATGTCCTCCTCGGACTCCAAAGTTGCCTCCTCGACTGGTTGACCCTTCACTGGACCTTTACCACAGAAATATTCTTATACCTCAACAGGCGAACCTGCCTGTCAACAATGGCAACTGGCTCCTCCTCATAACCTAAGCTCTCATCTAGTTGAACTGTGCTGTAATCTAAGACATGCGACCTATCGGCATGGTACTTCCTAAGCATAGACATATGGAAAATCGGATGAACTCCTGATAGACTAAGAGGCAAAGAAAACTCATAAGCGACCTCCCTAACTCGCCTCAACACCACAAATGGGCCAATAAACCTTGGGCTCAGCTTGCCCTTCTTTACGAACTTCATGATACCTTCATCGGCGAGACATTGAAGAGAACCTTCTCACCTACCATAAATTATAAATCACGCGTCTTCTGATCCCGTAACTCTTCTATCTGGACTGTGATATGCGAAGTCGCTCCTGAATCAAATTTACCTTCTCCAAGGCATCCTTCAGTAAATCAGTGCCATATAACCTAGCCTCACCTGGCTCAAACCATCCGATGGGCGAACAACATCGTGGCCATAAAAAGCCTCAAATGGAGCCATCTCAATGCTGGACTAATAACTGTTGTTATAAGCAAACTCGGCAAGGCACGAACCTATACCACTACCCTCCGAAAATCAATCACACACGCTCTAAGTATATCCTCCAGAATCTGAACAGTCTGCTCGACTGCCCATCGGTCTGCAGATGAAAGGTTGTGTTGAGCTCTACCTGGGTGCCCAACTCGCTTTGTACTGCTCTCCAGAACCGCGAAGTGAACTGAGGACCTCTATCTGAAGTGATAGAAACATGCACGCCATGCAATCGGACAATCTCTTGAACGTAAATCTGGGCCAATCTCTTTGAAGAGTACATAGTCACAACCGGAAGAAAGTGTGCCGACTTGGTCAGCCTCTCAATAATGACCCAAACGGCATCAAACTTCCTCAACGTCCATGGCAACCCAACTACGAAGCACATAGTGATGCACTACCACTTCCACTGAGGTATAACCATCTGCTGGAGTAGGTCACCTAGCCTCTGGTGCTCATACATAACCTACTAGAAATTTTGGCATCTCGCTACCTACTCAACTATGTCCTCCTTCATCCGTTGCCACCAATAATCTGCCTTAGGTTGTGGTACATCTTTGTAGCACCTAGATGAATAGAATACCGGGAAGTTGCCCGAAGACTCCAAAGCATCACGGGCGCTACGCGCCAAAGCAGTGTAATATAGCTTCATGAGAGGCCAACTGTATAAAAAATCATTCCAAGTCCCGCTGGCCCGATGCTTGGGGGCATCCAAAGCTAACTATGTCATGCGAGAAGTCTATGAAGGGATATGCGGCAATCATTCAGGCACAGATTCCTTAGTGCTTAAATTGGTAAGGGCCGGATATTATTTGTCTTGTATGGAACAAGATGCCAAAGACTTCGTATGAAAATGTGATAAGTGCCAACGCCACGCACCACTGGTACATCAACCGGCAAAATGTTTACATTCAGTTCTGTCCCCGTGGCCATTCATGAATAGGGAATGGACATCGTTGGACCATTGCCGCTGGCCCCTGGAAAGGAAATATTTCTTTTGATTTTGGTTGTCTATTTTTCTAAGTGGGTGGAAGCAGGTCCTTATCAGAAGATCGGCAAGCGCAAAGTGGTTGATTTCTTGTGGGAAATATAATTTGCAGGTTCTAAATACCAAAAGAGATAGAACGCAATAATGGGCCACAATTTTATCGATGCAAAAGTCACAAAGTTCCTCGAATATTTAAAAATAAAGAGGATCACATCTTCACCCTACCATCCAAGCGCAAATGGTCAAATGGAGTTAACAAACAAAGTAATTATACAAAACCTCAAGAAAAGGTTGGAAGTGGCTAAAGGTAATTGGCCCAATGAATTACTCGGAGTTTTATGAGCATACCGAACAACGACCAAATCGAGCACAGGAGAAACTCCTTTTTCCCTTGTGTATGGGGTAGAAGCTTTATTCCCGGTGGAATTAGGGGAACCCACCTTTGAGATATTTCCAAGAAGATAAAGAATCAAACAATGAAGTAGTGTTAGTCAACTTGGAGCTCCTCAATGAGCGCAGGGACTTGGCGCATGTAAGAATCGCAACCCAAAAGCAGAGAATGGAGCGGTATTATAATCGAAGAGCCAACCTCCGTTAATTCAAAGTAGGAGACTTAGTCCTAAGGAAGGTAACTCAAATCACCCAGGAGCTCAACGCAGGAAAGTTAGGTCCAACATAAGAAGGCCCATACCGGGTTTCAGCTATCACCGAAAAAGGTTCATATGAATTAGAGAATCAAGATGGAGAAAAGTTGCCCAGTAACTGGAACGTAGCACACCTCAAAAGATATTATTGCTGATGAACATCACCTAAACGGAAAGTATGTGTTGCACTCTTTTTCCCTTCGTCTAGTTTTTGTCCCAATTGGGTTTTTCTAGCAAGGTTTTTAACGAGGCAGCAACAGAAAGCATACTACAAAGAAACCTCCAACAACAGCAACAAGACCTTTAATAGCAAGGCACACAAGCAAAGATCCACTCTGGGACGGTTAGATAATCTTTTGCTCTATAGAAAAATTCCCACCGGGAAGTTAAGTTTTCTATCAAGCAAAGGTTACCTGACCGTTCACAAGTACAAACCACTAGAGGGTTGTTAGATAGTACTTCGCTCGATAGCATAAATTCCCGAGGGGAAGTAAAGTGTGTGACTGAGTTAAGGATTATCTAGTAATTCATTAGTGGGGTCCTCGAAGGTACAAGACTTCCAGTGTTCCAATTTGCATTTTTAGCATTCAAACACTAGGGGGGACGATATTTCTTTTTACAGCATAACAAATGCTTCTGTACTTTATGAAAATAGAAGGAATAAAATGAAGACCTTTTGTTTTTATCTTGTTTCTTGTCTGAACGATGAGTTAACTTTGTCATTTGAAAGTTAAACAAGTACTTCAAATGCTAGTGCCATAATGAACAGGAGACGTCCTCTTCAAGAGCACCGTAAACATAAGAGGGCCCTCTTTTATAAAAACCCTTAGGTTAAAGGGTTGGTTTCGGAAGAATTTATGCCTGAAATCAAAATGCCTTCAGGGAAAAATACACCCAAAGCCGTATATAAAAGGACGCAAAGAGCAAACTTGTGCAAATACTTATAGAAGCCCTCATGTTAAAGGGTTGACTTCGGATGAATTTATGCCTTAAGTACAGATGCTTTTGGGGAAAAATAAACCCCAAGGCCTTATATAATCAGACACAAACAGTAAAACTCGCGCAAAACACTTAGGTAAAAAAGGAATGCAAATTTAAACTTGTAAAATGAAAGAATGCAGAAAGACTCATGCAATACTTGAGTAAAAGATGTGTTTTTTTTACAATAAACGTGCAAAAATAGCACAAGTACAAAAGTTGGGAAAAGAAAGGAAAGCTAAACTGCTGCCTCTCCGGAGCCCGGAGGAAGAGAAGTGTCCGAGCCCCCAGGGGAAGTAGGTAAATTCGCTGATGCCTCAATAGTTTGGCCTCAACATCATCACCTTCCGGTTCCTCTTTAGTTCCAGAAAATTCAGAATCGGAACCAGAAGAAAGGCTTTCTTGGGTGGATCTAACAGATATGAGGCTAACATCAAGGTCACGAACAGTTGAACTAAAGAGCCTATTATGCTCGACAGTTTTCCTATACTTCTCCTCTAGCCGGGCATATTTCACCCCTGTAGCAGCAAGCTTTTCAGTTTGGGAGTTCAAGGCTGCCTCTAAGTTAGTCAATCTTTCAGCGGAAGCAGCCTTGTGGTCAGTTGCAGCAAGAACGACATCATGGACTTCAGCCTATTTGGCCCTGACTTCGTCAAATTTAACCCTCACCGGGCCAATCTCTTGGCTAAGGGTTATCACTTCTTGCTCATTTTGCTTTAAACGAGCCTCCAATACAATGGCCTCAGCAGCTTTGGTTTCTATTTCTGAGAGGCGAGCGGCAGTTTGCTCCCGCTCGGCCAAAGGTTGATCTCGTGCGGAGGTATGTTCTTCCTTTTTCTGAATCAACCTTTGGAGGCCCTCGGAAGCAAGAAAATTGGCCTACAAAGCATGAAAGAAAAACTAGGATTTTTTCAGGCAAAAGCAAAAGGAATGACAAAAAAAGTAAGGAATGTACTGCTGCGGCATTGTGCATGCTATTGTTCAACAAGCACTCCCCCGAGAGAGCTTGTATCTTTTCCCAATCTTTCTCTAAGGCCAAAGATTTCAGATAGTTAGCAAGTTCCACCAGTCGGGACAGCAAATTGCATCCGGTGGAGACCGAGAGTGTAACGCTCCTCATCCTTTGCGGATCTTCTGAGGGGGGAGCATAGTTTTCCCCAAATTTTCATGAAATGGGGACCGAGGGAGAAAGACACCTTCTTCTCGGGAAAATACAGCCAATGGAGATGATGTAGGAGTTACTGATGGAAGAGTGGATGAAGGTGGAAATGATGTAGCAATTGCTGGTCTTGGTGAAGATGGAGATGAAGCTGATGGAGTTGAAGAGTGAGGAGTAGTTGCAATAAACACAGTGCTGGTTATTGGTTGCTCATCAGCCGAGGACGTAAGGGACCCGGTACTCAGCCCCAAAATACCGGGCGTGGAGACTAGGACACGGAAGCGGGAGTTGGCATTTTCCACAATATCATATTCCCCCCAGCGCGCCGAGACATCATACTCAGATGGTTGAACTAACTTAACAGGTTGAGCATTGTGCGGAGTTGATGAGGATCACCTCCTTCTATGTAGAGAAGCTTCCCCAACACTAGCTTCTCCATCATCATCGATCATCCCAGTGTCTATGACCAGACCGGGAGGAGGGCTGGTCATCACAACTATTGGAGATGACTCGGGGGCAACAGTCTTCGCCCTCTTATTCTTTTCCCAGGAAGCGGAGGAGCTTCTTCTTTTTGATTGTTTGTCCTCCGGCCGGGGACTTCGTTAAAAAATGCTTGTGCACGAAGCAGTCCCGGAGACACCTGTTCGAGTAAGCGCTTCCTGAAGCAACTTCACCGCATCAGCAGGATCAGCCAAAACTTCCTCCTCGGGGACGGCAACCGAGCCCACAGGTAGACCTGATTTTAGGAAAAAAAAAGAAGGAGTCGATCAATTTCCTAGGATGAAAAGCAAAAAATACCGTGGTTTTTGGCCTTCCACCCGTATTTATGGGTCAATTCTTTCCATGGACGGGTCTCGGGCGTAGTAATGTCCAGGATTTTTTGGACCCATTGTGCCAAGCCTTCAACTCTAGGTGGAACCCATCGAGTTGCTGAAACAGCTGAAAGGTGGAGGATCAGTACAAATATGAAGAAATTTCTAGTAAAAGGGATATTAAGCAAGGAGCTTAAGAGTGTGGTTCCATGATTCTGGAAAGGATGAAGCCATTGCCAGAATGATATCGCTGATGGCAACAGCAACGAACCGCTCCATCCATCCACGATTGTTGTCGTCATCTATGCTAGATAATATAGCATGGTGGCCGTGCTTGCTGAAATTTATCATTCCCCCGCAGAAGATCTTAGGGAAATAAAGATTCGTCACATGAGCTAAGGTTAGCTTCTCTCCCGTCTCTTTCCACAAACGTCGAAGGCAAGCAACCGTCCTCAACACAGAAGGACTTACTTGTGCCAAACACACCTGGTATCGGAGGTAGAACTCCGCAATAACGGAGTAAAGTTCTCCACTCAAGGAAAATGCACCCAAAGTAAAGGGATACGTGTAAAAGTATGTAAAACCCTCCTTGGGTAGGGTTACCCGCTCCATCAGATCGGGAGCGAAAATGGTTAGGTCCTGGCAACGACAGTCTTCCTTCACAGCAGGAATGCTAGAAGGACGGATTGAAGAAGGATACCTACTGGCGGCCCATGTACGAGAGCTAGCAGAAGGAAATTTCTCTTCGAAGTCTTTTATGGTAACAAGACATCGAGGGATGAGGGTGCCCACTATTGGAGGAGCAGAGTCTTCGGCTTTGTTCTTATTCTTTGAAGAACTGTTATTCTTTGAGGAAGAAGCTATTATATGGAAGAAAAAAAGCTTTTCCGTTTGAAGGGAGTTAAAGAAGGGTTAATTAACAGCAAGGAAGGTTTTAGAAAGTTTGGAAAATTATGGAGAATAAGGGGAGAAGGTTGATGTTTATAAGTAAAAGTTTTGGCGGCTAAATTCATTGCCATGATTACCTCGATAATCGGCAAAAGCTATGATGAATCGTGGGATGACGCGTGTTCGGGGCATTAAATGCAGAGAGACGTGCGTCTAATCAACCGTCAGAAGCCTTTAGAGGGAATTATAGTATTCAAGCCAAAAGAATATTTCTACCAACTTCCCAGTGAAACAAAGTTATGTCACTGGAAAGCAGGGGGACTATCTGAATAGGGTAAAATATGTCGTACCAGGTGGCCGTTTGGAAGAATGACACATGGAACCGAAGACAATTATCCCATATGATACCGGGAGGAATTATATTCATAAAGAAACAATACATACCCTTCGCCCGGTGGCATTAATGAAGAAAATTTCATAGCATTAAGTATGTTGCCCGTTACGAGGAAGTTGGCATTTATGCTTGCCGTTACATCTTCATCAATGGCTCTCATAGTTGACATTAAAGAAGGGCATGATCCTAGGACCTCGTTCCCTAGACGTAGCTATAAATAGCTTACTCTGTTATCATTGTAAAGACACGAATTTTCTGGCAAACTAATACTACAATCTACTCAAAGCTCTATACAATTTTATCTTCTTATTTTCTATTCTTATTATGGTTCTTATTACTGTACCTGATATATGGTAGAAAAAGTACTAATTAATGTATAAGTTGTCCCATATTTAGCTCTTGTTTGTGTGGATTTGGATGTTAATCACATTGTTCATGTTAATATAATGTGTTTTTATGTGTAGGAATGACTTAAAAGCAATCGGGGACGAAATCGGGGAAGAAACAAGCTAAAACGAGAAGAAACGAACAAAGGAGGAAACCAGGCCACAGGCCAGCACCCAGCGCTGCCTGTGGCGCTGGAGACAGAAACAAAGGGAAAGGCCACTGCCTTCAGTCCCCTGGACAGCGCCCAGCGCCCCCCAGGGGACTGATTTCGGGAATTGTCTCCTACTTTGTCTAGAAGACCCCTAAACCGACCCAAAACCTTCCCAACTCCTATATAAACATCCCTAAACCCATTTTGAAGGAGAAGAAGGTGATTTTGGAGCAAAAGGAGGCATAGAAACATCAACAACATCAATAAATTCTCAGTTCATCAATTAAACTAGTATCTTTATTTTAGTTTTTCATACTTAGTTATTTGGTTTTGTTGAACATGAGTGGCTAATCACCCCTTGTTCTAGGGTTGTGATTCGCCATGAATATTGTGTTTCTAACTTGATGATTTCGTTTTAATAGTTAATGTGGATAAGATTGTTTCTTCAATTTCTATGTTAAATTGCTTAATCGCTTTGGCCATCAATTAAGTTCTATCAATTATCTATGCGATGTTTGAGAAAACTAAGTTTAGATTAGAATAAGAATTGAAGAGAGCATGTTCTTAACTTTGTTAAAAAGAGCGGATTCGTGGTTAAGATAGGAATATACTTAATCACCATGCTTAATTATATAATCGTGTTCTTCATGCATTCTTGCTAGATTAATTCCATAGGAATATAGGCATTAATCTTGTTAGGAATAGGCGAATAGTACTTCGGAAGAAGGCTATGAGTATTACTATCGATCAATTAGCAATCTTACATTAACTATATGAACGATAAGTCAAGTAGAACGCAATAGGATTGGAAACAAAATCACAACCCTGGAATCTTTGTTTTATTGATTACAAAATACATATTTGTTCTCTGCAATTCCTAGATTTAAATTAGAATTACAATTTAGAATAAACTATATACTAAACTTGATCTTTACTTGATTAAATAATGATATTAGTTGTTATAAAGTAGTTAACTTAAGTCCCTTGGGTACGATAATCCGGACTCATTGTCCTATATTACTTGTCGATCACGTATACTTGCGTGTGCGTAAGGGAGCAACAGTACCGCTCGGAGGCTTCACTACCAGAATCTTTATATATGTCATTTCGTCTTCCTATCAATGCTAAGTGTTATATATTTCTTCAACTATCTTATTATTTCAGGATTGAATTAATTCACTTGCTACGTATAAATTCAATTGTATCGTTTTACGGATAAACAGAGATATCGCTTTTGAATATTTTTTATTTACTAACAAAATTCTTTAGCATGTTAAGTACAGGAAATATCGCAACGTGGAATTATAAATTAGTAGTGAGTTGGAGCAATTTGTTAGAGAGGAATGTCAATCTTTCCAACAATTGACCGTGGATCTCATGAAATTCATGATTCATAAGTATTGCTTCAAATTCCATATTTTTCTCAAACTACGTATAGCATGTTTCTCATGAAACTCGAGATCCGTAAGCAACTCAAAAATTAAAGTTCGGCCGCAACCTTTTCGGAAACTTCTTTGGCCCCTATTCAACTCTGATGGCCAAGATAAAATGGGCAGGTAAGTCAACTTATTTGCCAGAAAACTCTTTCACCATTCTAGGTCAAAGAGAGGCAGCTATTGACAACAAATTTTGTCCTGTTTTTCTTCTAAATTATTTCTTTGAGATCCTAATATTACTAATAACATAAGATAGTTATTCTACCACTTTTGCGCAAACTAGGTGTAATAAATATTATTATTACTACTACTATCATCATTGTTGTAATTATTATTATTATTATTATTATTATTATTATTATTATTATTATTATTATTAAAGTTAATCACGTGACCATAGGAATTTGTTGTTCTTGCATGAAAGAACGAACATGTATGCTGGTAATGTTTCTTTAATTTTTTTTAAAAGTTTGTGGTAGATTAGGTGGTAGTTCAATGACTTTGTATGACCTTAATACTTATTGCAAGATCCTTAAATTTTGCAAATCATTTCAATAGAATATGTGTCTTAGGCCTCTCAGTTTATGCTAAAAAGGAATGAGGCAGAAACCTTATTAAACCACCACTAACTTGGAGCTGAAGATTATTAAAAATGCTCTCTGCTAGAGTATTTATCAGATTACTTTTACTTGAATGGTCGGAAGGATGACCTTACGTTTGAAGGAATATAAATACCATGCTTATAGGATTTATAACGCTACTTCAGAAAATATCGAGCATACAATTCTGTCATGTTAGGCCTGAACAGTTCGAAAGTTCTTTATGATGTCAAAACATGGGTAAACTGGATATGGATGCAACCTTCTTGTTGTCCATATGATTAATCAGGTGTTAATGAAAGGCATATGAAGTTCTGTTCATTATGTATTTTATTTCGTGATATAGCTTGGCATGAGCAAGAACCTTGCACTAAAGAGTTCAATAAAAATGTTATTTAAAAGAGACCATTGTATACGGTAAAATTGGTTAGTGAAGAGGTGACACGTGAAGCTAAAGACAGTTAGGATGAAATAGTCGATACCATTTGCAAGTATGTGACCGGTGTTGGATGAATCTCGATGATGACAAAGGTTCAAAGTATTGACATTGGGTAGCAATTAATGAGCGATCATTACAGAGAATATCTGCATTTATAGCCAACCGTAATATAGCCATAAAAGACGATTTTTATTTTCATTCAAGAGGAGCTTGATTTGGGGATCTTGTCTCCCTAAATATAACTATAAATAGGAGAATTAGCATCCATCGTAGACAGGAAACACTTTGTACATAAAAGCTTAAGTCAGCTCTCATCATATAATACTATTCTTTGTCTTTATTCTTGAATATTGTTCTCGCTTCTGTCACCGGAGAGGCTAAATTCATAGCCAAACTTGTATTTCCTTTAATTTTATTTCATAATCTTATTTTTGTTCTTGTTCAGTTTATATTCTTGGTCAAATTGATTCACTTGTCTATAAATAACCCTATAAATTCAACTGTGTCATTTTAGGAGTAAACATTTTGGTGCTCACCGTGGGGCATAGACAATTGTGTAATTCCTTTGATCCATTTATCTGCTACTAACTAATTTTGATTCCTTCCCTAGCAAAAGAAAAATCAGGTAGCCAGCTAATGATGTCAACAATGTCTATAATGTTGGAGCACACAATGAACGTGAAGATGCGTTCCAGCATGATGATTCAACTAGTAAAACCCGCAACAAAGGAGATGAAGCAACCCCAGTTCGTGAAGGACAGTATCCACGACATATGAGGGGCCCAACTCCCGATGATACGGATGATGAATACGTTGTTGAAACGGTAAAAATTTTGAGAGAACAACAAAGGGCGATTATGGATCACCTCTAAAAGACAACATCCGGTGATGACAGAATTGAAGCATGCATTATCAGGTGTTTCCACTAATGCTAATGGAAGGGCTCCGATTTGTAAGGCCCCGTTAAAATTTCCTAATGATTTTAGATTTTAAAGTGCGCCAGCGGTATTTAAGGATCATGTATTCGAGTATTAAAGGAGACCTATGGGATAGGACCACATTATTTTGGAATAAAAATATATGTTTAAAGTGTATTGGAACATACTAAGAAGTTTTGTGAATGACAAGAATTTGTGTGGAACAAGTTGGATACATTAACTGGAAAGGATATCTTAATTCGCACAAGATCCGACTTCAAACACATTCTGCTACAAAACTATAAAGACTTAGGAGGTAATACACCTATGATATTAAAGTTCTTTTGAGTCTAGTTTCCAATGAATCAAACCGTTCGTTTCTTGGATATTTCAAGAGAAATTATTGCCATTTTATCGGACCTATGCCATATGCACGCCCAGATGCGGGGCCACACATATAAGGAGGTTTCTGCCTTATGTGCGGCCACTTGCCCAAGTGCGTAGCCGCGCACGTAGGAGCCCTATAAATACCCCCAAGACCGGGGAGAGAGAGTGGCTAAGTCATTTCTTTGAGCTAGAGCTTGCATATCAAGCGGAATTCGTCCTATACTTCCCTCCCATGAACCAAGGTAATATTTTTGGAGTATTTTGAGTTGATTAATACTCCTAAACACCTATGTTAACAAGGATTAATCTTGAAGATCCATAAATTTCCATTCAAATCCCCAAATCAGTCAAGAACACTACAAGCGGGAATTTTCAAGAGTCTCACTACAAGAGGTATGTCTACCATCTCTAACAAATTCATGGTGATTATTTATGTATGAAATATGTGTTACGACTTATGGGATGGTGATTGGAAGCCACAAGTGCCTAATCTAGGTTGTGTTGGTGTTGTAGAGATTGTAAAATGGTTTAATTGATGAGATTGATGGTTTGGGAGTGAATTGTTGGGCATTCATGTGCTAACTGAAGTTGTGGATGGCCTAGAGATGATTTTGGAGTGAATCAATGATGTGGAAGGTGGTTGTTAGGTGAAGAAATTCCATTGAAGGAGGTTGAAGAAAGATATGCACACTAGATGTTTGATTAAAAATCTAAATGACATAAAATATAAAAATTTTACTAATATTGGTACAAATGTGTTGCATTGTTGTAGATTGAAGTTGTTTAGTGTGGTGGACCATCATAGTACTATTAAGGGGCGAATTTCAGGTATGTCGGCTAAACTTCTCTTTTGGAATCGTATTCCATGATGTTTCTGTGAGTTTCAAGTATGGTTGACCCAAGTTCCTAATTCTCGTGTTTCGAGTTATTCTTTATTTGAATATTCAAATAAGCTTGTGTTGATATATATATATGTGTACAAAATTCTCCTATCGTCTTGTGTTCTCCGTCGGGAATTGTATCCTAGTGCGACCAATTTGTCGAGATAGTATGATTTCAAATCATGTTTAAATTGAAAGTTGTTATGCCCATTTGTGAAAGAAAACTCAATGCGCCTAAGATCCCTATTGTTCACATTTATACTTAAGGCCTTAATCCTAAATTCTCTTATTAATGATGATCTATAAAATATGCTTGAAAGTGAAAGAACTGAAAGTGAGATATGAAATGTGGCCATGGTTGTTGTAGATAGTGCATTTGATCTGAAGTAGTGTTTAAATCGTAAATCACCATGCCCTCCTTTATAAATATTTCCAATGTGACTTGAGTTCTTACGTACTCAAGAATTGAAATTGTGTGTTGCCTTTTGTGAAGAAGCATTTAAAAAAGTACAGTGTTACGGTGTATTACTCGCTTATAATTTTTTAACTTCTGTTCTGATTACAAGTCATTGTGCTCCATACTTTGAAAAGGGATCTAATGTGTTTAAAGCCTTCATTACTAATGAACTTAATGTTGTAATTTTTGAAATATTCTATAGGTTGATGTTTGATGGTGATCATTGAAAGTAAAAAAAAGAAAGTGTGGAATATGAATACGGCCGTCGTGCCATGAGTAACGAATCTTGTGAATGGCCAAAAGAGCCAAGGAAATATTGTTGTTGTAATGGTTGAAAATACTAATGAAGATTTATACAATGTGAAAGATGATGAGGTGCATACATTTGTATTTATGTTACCTTTGTGTGCAAAAACAAAAAATTATATTTTTGGGAGTATCATTAGTAAACCGAGGAAGGGTGGGTCATAAGGCCCCCACCCGAAACTACCCCGGTGTAGGGGTGGATTGTGATTATCCCCTTACTTGGGATGAAATTGATATTAGCTGTGAATTGGAAAGTCATCCCATACGGGATATGTGGGAAGGCGGCCTAGCCGATCAGGTGGAGATCGGACGCCATGTTGCACACATGGTGGTACTACTCTTGGTAACACCTTTTTTTCCTATCACATGTCAAACCACATTATCTGTGGGGAGATGGCCTAGCCGATTAGGCACGATCGGACTCCGTGCTAAACACACGATGGTATATCGGTGCTAATAATCTCCCAACCAAAATTATATATTATTCTCGTATTTTGAAAATGTTATGTTTTAACTTGGCATTTGGATATCATTGATTGTTACCCGTCGCTTCCATGGTGTTTCCCCTTCTGATATTGGTGTTCTATTTCGAAAGAGGAGATTTACCTTTACATACTAGTACTATTCCACATGTACTAACGTCCTTTTTGCCGGGGGCGCAACATCTTCAATGGATGCAGGTAGTTCATCAACGGGTAGCTTTGGTACTCGTTATAAGTCACTCTCCATTCAGCAGGTTTTGGTGAGCCCTACTCTACTCTGAGCCCAATGCCACTTGATGTTGTATTTTGGTGTTTTGAGGTATAGTCGGGGCCTTGTCGCCGGCACTTCCATATTACTCTTCGGTTGTACTTAGAGGCTCCGTAGACATGGTGTAGGTGGTGTTTGATGTTGGTAATTGAACTATAAGTGTTGGTATTTTGGCAATCATGTTTTTCATCATATTTATAAACTTGTAATAATTTGAAAATCGTAAATGAATCTCTTTTAAATAATGGGAAAGGAATGTGGAACACTTGACCCTTGTCATGTCTATCACTTGTGCTGATTCTTATATTGTTAATGGACAAAGTTGGGTAGAAGGCGTCTCTCAAGCTTGCTTAACTAGGGTATGTCGGTTGAGCGCCGGTCGTGCTCCCTGAGGTCGGGGCATGACACGATTCCTCCCAACACTCCCGTAAACCAAACTGATTAAATAACCGATAACGATGCTCCAAGAGAGGAGATCAGTTTCAATGAGAGAGGAGGTATCAGTAGTGTATCTAGGATCAATAACTTGAAGTGACCCTTTCAAAATCGAGCTCATGAGATTTATGAGAGAAATGAATGAACGAATGGACCAAAATGCTAAAGAGTTCCGTACTCGAATAGATCAGATCCCGAGAGCGCCGTCGATGTTAAAGGGACCGGATTCCAAAAGGTATTGTCAGTTACCGTTTAAACCAAGTGCGGCTCCGAAGTTGATCCATAAGAGGTTTAAGATGCCAGATATACCAAAATATGATGGTACATCGGATCCACAGGAACACATCACGACCTACACTACAACAATAAAGGGAAACGACCTGGCCCAGCCCGAGATCGAATTTGTCTTGTTAAATAAGTTTGGCGAAACCCTGATGAAGGGTGCATTAAATTGATATTATCTCTCACCTCAGCATTCGGTTGATTCTTTTGAAATTCTCGTAGATTTTCGTTTATCAAAGCTCATGATGGAGCATTAAAGGTCCAGGCAAGGAAGGGGGATGTATCCAGAATATCCCAAGGAGAATCTGAACTGTTGCGAGAGTTCGTGATCCATTTTCAAAAAGAAAGGATGTTGTCACCAGCGGTTCCGGGGCATTGGAGGCATTTACAAAGGATCTCAACCTAGTGAGCTCCAGTGCCTCCCGAAAACTGAAGGAAAGCTTGCTAGAATTTCAGGCAACCACATGAGTAGATGTTCACAATCGATACGAGTCAAAGATCAGAATAGAAGATGATCGACTCGGCTCCTCGGTGTCTTCCAAAGGACAAAAACGTGATCGGAATCAAAATAAAACTAAAAATGATTTTGATACGGATCGGAGGTCCTCTAGAAGTCGTTGTCAGCCTTACTAGAGGACCGATGAGCATGGTAATAAAGTATTCTAGTCATTAGATAGGTTCGCTTCCGATAGAAGGGAAGATCGTGGTTGGAGTAATAGATTATTGTAGGAGAAAGAGACATCGGGGTCTTGAGATTTAGCATATCCCAGGTTATCGGATTACAATTTTAATATCAGCCTGGTAGAATTGGTGTCGGCTATGAGGAATATTAAAGAAGCTAGGTTCCCGAAACCAATTCGATTGGATCCTAGCTAAAGGGATCCTAATCTATAGTGCGAATTCCATGAAACTCATGGCCATAGGACTAGGGACTGCCGACATCTTCAAGAAGAGGTGGCAACTTTGTTGTAGAATGGTCACTCAGAGAGTTTTTAAGTGACCGTGCCAAAAACAACTTTGAGAGAAATCGGGATGTTGCAGAACAATCAAAACTAGCTATAGGGTCACTCGGATGACGATAAACATGATCTTTGACGGAGATGAAGTAAATGGGGTGACAATTTTGGCAGCAAAGAAGATGAAGATATCGGTGACTCATGGCAAGAGGATTCGAGAGGTCTCAAAAGATGACATCACCTTCATAGAAGAAAATGTTGATGGACTTCTTCTACTGCACAATGATGTTTTGGTAATTTCTCTTAATGTTTTAGATTTCAAAATTAAGTGTGTTTTGGTTGATCCGGGAAGTTCATCCAACATCATAAGATTAAGAGTTTTGGCAGAAGCAAAGCTAACCGGGAACATTGTTCTGGCGACAAAGCTTCTAGCTGGCTTCAACTTAACAAGTGTGGCAACCCGAGGAGAAATTTTGCCGCCCACACATGCCGAAAGAGTAACAAAGACCATCATGTTCGAAGTAGTAGATGGCGACATAGGCTATAATGTAATCCTCATAAGGCCTTGGATACATGAAATGAACACCATCAATTGTTAAAACTTCTGACACCTGAAGAGATCAAGAAAATTAGAGAAGATCAACCGGTTGCAAGGGAAATGAAAGCAGTAACCATTTTACTAGCAAGGGCAAATAAACGAGTAAATAGAAATCACAAGAACTGGTGCCTTCCTCCATCTCGATCAAAGATAATAAAGATGAGGAGTCATCAAAATTATATTAGGTATCGAGGTATTTCCAAGTACAGGAAGAGACAGATGTGACCAAATCAACCGTAGAAGAGCTTAAACAAGTGGCCTTATTTGAAGAATTCTTGGAAAGAAAATTCCATTTAGGGACGGGGTTATGTCCCAAACCCAGGTAAAAAATTATGGATTTTCAAATATCTAACGTTGATTTTCTTGCATGGTCACATTCAAATATGGCAGGTATTCTAATGGAGGTGGTGGTCCACGAGCTATGTCCGGATCCTAGCTTCCCTCCGGTAAGGCAGAAGAAACGATCAATAGCAGAGGTTAGAAATAGGAGATCATCTGAAACATCTCCAAAAGACATTCGACATTTTGAGAAAATACAATATGAAGCTTAACTCGGAGAAGTGCGCCTTTTGGAGTTAGTTCCAGATAGTTCCTAGGGTTTTTGGTCTCTCAATGAGGTATCGAAGTAAACCCCGAAAAAATCAAAGCCATGAGGAAATCTAGGACCAATTAACAAGTGTGAAGGAAGTATAAAGACTAACTGGTAGATTGGCAGCTCTAAGTAGGTTCATCTCGAGGTATTCAGAAAAATTCCATCACTTCTTTTCACTTCTGAACTCCAAAATGCCAACAGGTACTGAATGATCTAAAAATGTACCTATCTAGCCCTCCATTGTTGTCAAAACTTCCAGTCTTGGAAGTGGCGATAAGTGTTGTTTTGGTAGGGGAAGAAGAAGGTACGCAATTTCCCGTTTATTATGTTGGTTAAATATTATCAGGAGCGGAGACACAATATTCGCACCTTGAAAAGTTTTCCTTAGCTCTCGTAGTTGCCTCTCAAAAGCCTAGGCCTTATTTTCAACGTCATCCTATAGCCATTTTGACAACCTTTCCCTTGAGGAATGTCCTTCATAAGCCCGAGTTGTCGGGTTGTTCGGCTAAATGGGCAGTCGAAGACAGTGAGTTCGACATTTAATACAAACATAAGACAGCAATCAAGTCACAAGTTTTGGCCAACTTCGTGGATGACTTTAGTTCGGGATTAATGCATTTAGCTTCTAAAGAAGCAGTGCTGGTATCGGGAACGGTATTAGGAGTTTGGACCTTTTTACAAATGGGGCTTCCAACATAAAAGGGTCCCATCTTGGGGTAGTATTAATCACCCTTCGGGGAAAACCTTGAGACAAGCCATTAGAACTGTGACATTAACTAAAAATGAAGCCAAGTATGAGGCTTTGATTGCAAGACTTGAACTAGCTCGGGGACTAGGCTCCAAGGTCATCGAAATAAAGTGCGACTCCCAGTTGGTGGTGAACCGCGTATATGGAATTTTTGATACCAAGGAGGAGCGGATGCAACAATACTTAAACAAGGTTAAAGTATTGCTTTCCCGATTGAGGAAGTGGTCAATCATCAACATTCCAAGGGAGGAAAATGTGGAGGCAGACACATTGGCTAATTTAGATTCATCTACAGAAATGAAAGGGTCTGATGCTAGTGCGGTAGTTTAATTGTTGCATTCGTCGCTGGATGTGGACGGCTACTGTGGGGTTAACTCAACCAACTTAATTTGGGATTGGATAAATGAGTTTATCGAATCTCTACGGAATGGATAAGTTCCTAAAGACCCGAAAGCATCTCGGGCATTACGGACAAAGGCAGCTCGTTATAATCTTATTGACGAACAATTATACGGGAGGTCATTCCAAGGACCATTTACTCAGTGCTTAGGGGTTTCCGAGAGTGACTATGTAATGAGAGAAGTTCATATAGGAGTGTGATAGAACCATTCCGATGCAGACTCGTTGGTTCTCAAGTTAATAAGAGCTGGTTACTTTTGACCCGGATGGAGCAAGACGCAAAGAAATTTGTACAAAAGTGTGATAAATGTCAACGCCATGGACATTTAATACATCAACCGGCGGAACGTTTGCATTCAATGGTGTCACCGTGAACATTCATGAAATGAGGGATGTACATAGTCGGTCCCTTACCACAAGGACCCGGTAAGGTAAAATTTCTTTTGGTTTTAACTGATTATTTTACTGAATGGGTTGAAGAAGCTGCTTACAAAAATATTGGAGAATGAGAAGTGATCAGTTTTATATGGGATCACATCATTTGCCAATTTGGAACCAAAAGAAAGTGCTTCTAACAATGGGCCATAATTTATAGGTTCCAACATCACAAAGTTTTTGGAAGGATTGAATGTCAAACGAATTACATCTTAACCATACCACCAGAGTGCTAATGGACAGGCAGAGTCAACCAACAAGGTAGTTATCCATATCTTTAAACAGAAGCTAGAGGATGCTAAAGGCAAGTGGCCAGATGAGCTATCGGGTGTGTTGTGGGCATATCGGATGACGGCGAAGTCGAGTACGGGTGAAATACCTTTCTCACTTGTGTATGGATCGGAGGCTTTGATCTGGTGGAAGTTGGGGAACTGGCCTTAAGGTTTTCCCGAGCAAATGAAGAGACAAACAATGAAGCATTGCTGGTTAAACTAGATTTGCTCAAAGAGCACCGGAATATGGCATATGTGAGGATAGTGGCACAAATGCAAAGATGGAAAGGTATTACAACCGTAGAGCAAATCTTCGATATTTCAAAGATGGGGATTTGTTTATGAGGAAGGTTACTCAAAGCACTTAGGAAGTTAACGCCGGGAAGCAGGGACCAACATGGGAAGAACCTCCGGGTTTCAGTTATAACCGGTAAAGGTTCATATAAATTGGAAAATCAAGATGGAGTTCAACTCCCAGGAAATTGGAACGTGACTCACCTCAAAAGGTATTACTGCTGAAGATACTTGCTGATACTGAAACTATATGCTGCACTCTTTTTCCCTTCGATCAGTTTTTGTCCAAATCGGGTTTTTCTAGCAAGGTTTTTAATGAGGCGGCAATGTAAAGCATACTACAAATGAAGGGTCATTGATAAATGCAAGACTTACAGTATTCAAATTCTCCTACTTAGCATCCAAACAATGGGGGAAAATAATATATGAAGACACTAAAAAGTGTTGCGAAGATTGGGGATTGTTAGAATCGGGATCAATGTCTTATCAGGATCGGAGACTGCATGATCAGCCCCATAGAAATAAGTTGTACAATTTAGCCACATATATTGGCAACTTTTTTTACTTAAGCAAAATAATGTTTATGTAAATGTACTTTTAAAGATAGAGGGAATAAATCAAAATCCTTTTATTTTTATCTTATTTCTTGTCCGAATGATAAGTTAATTTTTTAATCATTTGAAAGTTAGTTAAAACTTCAAATGCTTGTGCCGCAATGAACAGGAGACGTCCTCTTCAAGAGCACCATAAACATAAGGGTCTTCTCTTATGAAACACTCATAGTCAAAGGGTAGATTCCCGAAGTGTTACTGCCCGTAATCAAAAGTTATCGCATGTAAAAAGTTCCTGAAGCTTTGTCAGCTAAATGAAAAAGAATATTTATTGCACAACACTTAAGAAATTTTTTTTTTAATAATTAAATTGCCGAACTTAGTAAAAAGGTTTTGGAATAATTACAAAAATTCAAGAAAAATATATACATTAGTTCTTGCAAAGGGAGAGAATAGACTTCATTTTCTTTATTGGGAGAAGGTTGTTCAGCTTCCGGTTCGAGGCCTTCATCTTCTTCAGTTTTCCCTCGGTTCCCAAATACTCGGAGTTAGTATTCGAAGAATCAGAAGCAATGGCCCGAATAGGGAGGTTCTCATGAGCAGTTGTCTCTAGCTCTCGAGCATTGGCAATGCATTCATCAATGTCAGCAATGTCTTCTTTGGCCTCCTTCAAAGTCTTCCTTCGTATGGTATGTGGTATAGGTTTTCTCGAAGAAGACAGAATCTTCTTGGTCTTGGAGTTTAGTTTGGAGTTTTTAAATCTTGGATTGGATCTTTTCATTTTCAGCTTTCATAATGCTGATTTTGGAATCATTCTTAACGTTGGTGGTCGAGTGAACTTTATTCTGATCCATGACTCTTTTGAGTCTTTCTTCCATTCTCGCTCTCCTCTCCTCGACAACACTGGCCTCCTCGGGTTTGGAGCGTAAGATAGCCTCCAAGTTATTAACTTAACATATGAAGGTAGACTCACGCTCGGTAGTAGTAGTCACAGTATCATGAAGTTCGGCCCACTTAGCCGTAGCATCTTTAAGGCCTTCATGTAATTGAGAAGCTTCTTGGATGTGGACCATTTTATCTTCTAGGATTGCTGCAATCGGGCCTTAAGATCATCCATTTGAACAATTTTTGCCTCCAGCACTAGAAGGCGCTCGTCAACTGATTTCGTTCAGCTAAAAGTTGATCTCATTCCGAAGTAAGCTCTTGCTTGTCCAAAATCAACCTTTTGCAAGCTCTTAGAAGAAAGAAGGTTGGCATAAAAAGTTTAGAGTTAAAGCTATTAATGCAGAGTATAAATAAAAAGAGATAGAAGAAAGTTAGATGAATGCATGCGCCGAACAGTGCATGCTATTGTTTAGCAAACATTCACCGGAGAGGGAATCCATCTTTCTCCAATCATTTTTTAAGGCTAGTGGTTTTAGATAATTGGCAAGATCCAGATATTGGCATTTATTTGACACCATGAGGGTGTCACTTCATTTTTTTTTTAGTGGGTGACGGAAAGGTGTTCCCAAGATTCCCATGATTGGAGGACCGTGGGAAAGGAACATTTATTATTTGTTCAGTTAGAGCCGGTGGAGAGATAGCAATTGGTGGAGAAGGAGATGTGGTGGCGACAGGTTCATAAGTTGAAGGCGGAGGAAGCTCAGGGGTTGAACTCCTTTGACCAGAAGCAACTACGGGGATTCGAAAACGAGATTAAGCATTTTCGGCCATTTCTCCCAGAGTTCTTGAACAACTTCTAGTGGTGGAGTTTGAAGCTCTCCCGGTTGAGCATCCAGTTGAGCTGATGAAGATCTTTTTCGTCTCTGAAGAGGATCCTCATCATCATCGGCTCCTTCATCATCGAGTATCACTGTGGTTGGTTCGGTTGGTGCTTTCTTCAATTTTTTCCCTTGAGTCTCAGCGGAGGATGTATGTTTTCTCTTTGGCTTCTTATCCTTGGGTTGGGGACTCCTGGAGGAGGAACCTTCACCGGAAGTGCGAGTAGATTCACGATCCCTCCTCCAGTTACGGGCATTCTGCAGTACCCGTTGGGCTTCCACCGTCATCGAGATCCTCGATGTCTGGGTAGATAACCGATCCCTTCGGAGATCTTGTGTGGTAAAAAAGGGACAGTTAATAAATTTGTTTTAAGTTGTTTTGTAAGATTGAAAGAAGAAAGGAAGAATATTGGTTTATCATTATTTTTGGATAACCACCCATATTTGGGAGCCATTTCTTTCCACCTTCGTGATTCTGGTGCAGTGATATCCAGAATTTTCTGTACCCATTGGGCCAGATCTTGAACTCGTGATGGTTTCCAATGAGTAGCTGGGAAAATGTGAATATAAAGTTACCAGTGAAGGAAGGTGTTTTTAAAACATGAAAAGAAAAAAGATACTCAAAGACTTACGAAAAAGATTTCATGATTCAGGAAAAGAAGGTGTTGTGGTCGAGAGAATATCCTAGTAGCAATGATAACGAACCGTTCCATCCATCCCCAGCCGTTGTCATCATCGACGCTGTTGAGAAGGGCATGATGGCCGCATTTGCTAAGTTTTAGAATACCCCCACGAAAGATCATTGGGGAGTAGAGGTTAATCATGTGTACAAGGGTCAAGGTTTCTCCGGTCTTAGAACACAATTGGGAGAGGCAAGTCACCGTATACTATACGAATGGGCTTACTTGCCCCAAACAGATTTGGTACCAGTGGCAAAATTCAAAGATTATTGGGTCGATTCCTTCACCCACTTCCAAAGTGAAGGGGCCCAAAGTTAAAGGGTATGTATAAGCATACATGAACCCTGGTTTGGAGAAGGTGACCCATTCTATCTCATTAGGGGTGAGGATTTTAATATTGATCCAGTTATGATCGTCCTTCACGATAGGGATGCTAGGAGGACGAAGGGAAGAAGGATGCCTACTAACAGGCCAGTGTCTGTCACTTTTGGAATTTGCAAGTTCTTTTTGTTCTTGAAGGTCAGATTTCCTGCTAAGATGAAGAGGTATGACGGTGTTTACGGTAGGAGGTTCGGACTCGACATCAACCTCTTTTTTTTGTTCTTCTTTGGACCTCCGCCGAAGAAAGGCTAGAATTTCCGATGGCAGTAGTGTTAGAAGACATGATGGTAAGAAATTTGTGAAGAAAAATTTTACTGAGAAAGTTAAAGTTTGCAGTAGGTTTTAAAGGTAAATTAGAGAAGAAGAAGAAGTTATTAAAGGTAAAGAGTAAAAATGATGAGTAGTGGAGAAGCTATAGATGGCAAAAATTGTGGTCATGATTACCTCGAGAACTGGCAAAAATATTTGCCAAATCATGGGGTAACACGTATCCGGGTCATTAAATACGAAGAGTCGTGCGTCCTTTCAAATATGAGAAACTGTTCAGAAACTTGCCCGCTAAAGAAAGAGGTTTTCCATAATTCCCGATGACATTAGTATTGTCACCAAAAAGTAGGGAGACTGTCCGTATACGATAAAATTGGTTAGTGATAGTTGGGTGAATGAAGAGGTGACACGTGGAGCTGAAGACGGATAGGATGTGAATCAGCAAATAGTCAATATCGCTTGCAACATGTGACCAGTTTTGGATGAATCTCGAAGAAAGAGTAGGCGATGATAAAGGTTCAAAGTATTGACATCGGGTAGCATTCAATGAGCGGTCGCTACAGAGAATATATGCGTTTATAGCCAACTGTTATGTAGTCATCAATGACGGTTTTTATTTTCATTCAAGAGGACCTTGATTTGGGGATCTTGTCTCCCTAAATAGAGCTACTAACATCCATTGTAGACAGAAAACACTCTGTACACAAAAACTTTAGTCAGCTCTTATCTTATATACTATTCTTTGTCTTTATTCTTGAATATTATTCTCGCTTCTGTCACCGGAGAGGCTAAATTCATAGCCAAGCTTGTATTTCCTTTAATTTAATTTCATAATCTTATTTTTGTTCTTGTTCATTTCATATTTTTGGATCAAATTGATTCACTTGTCTATAAACCACAGTATAAATTCAATTGTACTATTTTACGGGTAAACAACTATGTATTTGTCGAGTTAATGAGTCTGACAATGAACCATGTATACGATCGAAATTAGGCTCGACTATTGCACGACAGATTGGATTTGGAACGAAGGGTTGAAGATCGACCCCGAGTTTCATCGAAGCAGAACACGAGGTCAGAATGTCCGTCCTCGAGAACACTAAGCCCATGATTCGGAACCGATCCTGACCCCGAACATGCTCGAGGGAAGATCGTCGAACCTAAATAACGAAAAGCCAGAATATCCGTAAATAGGTCGAGTATCACAGCGTGAATCTCACACGAATTAATGGAACCGCTTAATTAGCAAATCAGGAGATTTTTTACCTTATATAGAGTTGTACCTAAAGTAGGATTCTCCAACTATATAAAAGGGGTCTAATTATTTGTAAGGACACTCTTGATCTAATCACGAAAAATAGCAATAGACTGATTTCTTTAGTTATTATTGTCCTATTATTCTATTTCTGACTCCGATTACAACGTTTTTTGGACCAAGGGCGATTATCATATAAGGCCAACGCTGCCCAACTTGTGTGGTTTGTATTCATCTTTTATCATTAATTTTAATTTTAATTTGATTTCTCATTTTTGTATCAAATTAGATCACGTATCCTTAAAACCGCGTATAAATTCAATTGTTATCCGATTTTGAGGGTGAACAGTTTGGCACCCACCGTTGGATAAGGATAATAATGGTTATTTGATACAAATCTCCATAACACACACACTGCTTCACACTTGCTCTTTGAAGTATCTTTTATTCCAAGCTATAATATAGAAATGTTAAACTCTCAATCGGCACCTCTGCACGTTGACAACAAGTCCGATCCCTAAGGTGAAAATAACAACATAACGCCCGGTGACGAGATCCTGATTGTTGACCCGATTGACGCTAATTCACACGTGGCAATTGATGCGGATCCGCCTACCGACCCCTCAAATAGCTTTCATAGAGGAGTACGACCAGTAAGTCGAAACCCCCAAAACGTTGAAGAAGACGGGATCAGCCTCCGGATGATATTTGAAATGTTACAAGCTCAACAAATAGCGATATCTCAGTTACAAAATCGAAGTCAAATCCCGAATAGGATTGAGCCCGGCCCCTTCCCGGGAAATTACCTGCAGGGATAAATCAATCGTAGGAAGGTCAAATGAATATGAATCGGGGGAAAACCCCGAAATTATGAAGACGCTCAAGTAGTTGACAAAACAGATCGAATCAGGGGAGAAAAAGATCGAGGCAAATGACAAAAAGGTGGAGACCTAAAACTCCGGGGTAGACCAAATCCCAAGGGCACCCCTGGTGTTAAAAGGCCTAGATTCCAGGACGTTCGTGCAAAAGCCTTTTTCACCGACCGTGGCTCTGAAGCCGATCCCCAAGAAATTTTGTATGCCCGAAATACCCAAGTATAATGGAACGACTGACTCGAACGAGCATGTAACCTCGTATACATGTGCTATCATAG
Source organism: Nicotiana obtusifolia (assembly GCA_002018475.1). Classification (NCBI taxonomy): domain Eukaryota; kingdom Viridiplantae; phylum Streptophyta; class Magnoliopsida; order Solanales; family Solanaceae; genus Nicotiana; species Nicotiana obtusifolia. Next base: position 150,154 of record MCJB01023500.1, read on the forward strand.
GGAACGACCTGGAGGACATTGAAATCGAATCCGTTCTGTTGAAGAAATTTAGGGAGACCATATCAAAGGGAGCCATGATATGGTATCACAATTACCTCCTAATTCTATTGACTCATTTTCTATGCTTACAGATTCTTTTGTGAAGGCACACGCGGGTGCCATCAAGGTCGAAATGAGGAAATCGGACCTTTTCAAAGTTAAAAAAAAGGATAACGAGACGCTCAGAGAGTTTGTGTCCCGATTTTAGATGGAACGAATGGATCTGTCGCCGGTCACTGATGATTGGGCTGTTCAAGCTTTCACTCAGGGACTTAATATTCGGAGCTCAGTGGCTTCGCAGCAAATAAATCATAACTTAATAAAATACCCGGTTGTTACATGGGCTGACATACATAACCTGTACCAGTCAAAAATCAAAGTCGAAGACGATCAGCTTGGGGCCCCTTCGAGATCCATTTATCCCATTAGAGCTCTTGACCTAGTCAAAAGGGATATTGATCGCGAACCAAGATCGAACAGAGATCGACAACAGCCATATCACGGGGACAAAAAAATTGATGTATTTGGGCAGAACTCCCTATGAAATGAAAGGAGAAATGACCGAGGCCAGAGCAGTCGGGGACTCATGACCAAAAGCAGCTTCGAAAGGCCCATCAGGCATAAAGATGCACCGCAGCTATCGGAGTACAACTTTAATGTCGATGCTTCCACTATTGTATCGGCTATCGGTCACATCAAAGATACTTAATAGCCTCGACCACTACAATCCGATCCGACCCAAAGGGAATCAAACCAAATGTGCAAATGTCATGGCACTCACGGTCACAGAATGGAATATTGTCGGCAACTAAGAGAGGAATTAGCCCGGCTACTCAGTATCGGACATCTTCGAGAATTCATGAGCGACCGAGCCAAAAATCATTTCGGGAACAGGAATTCTGAAAAAAAGACAGGGCAAGAAGAAGCTCAACACGTCATCAACATGATCATCGGTGGAGTTGATACCCCTCAAGGGCCGATGTTGAAACGCACCATAATATCAGAAATGGACTCGAGATTACACGCCGAAGGGAACTTTATCTTTCAACAACGAGGACGTGGAAGGGATTGTATAGCCCCACAATGACGCACTGGTAATATCTGTACTCGTACATAAAATTTGAGTTAAACGTGTGTTAATCAATCCAGATAGCTCGGCCAACATCATTTTGATCAAGGGTCGTGGAGCAACTTGGCCTGCTAGACCAGGTCTTTCCTACAGTCCGAGTTCTTAACAGATTCAACATGGCATGTGAGACCACCAAGGGTGAGATAACGTTACTAATAAATACCATTGGAACTATTCAAGAAACAATGTTCTGTGTGATCGAAGGGGACATGAGGTACAATGCTCTGTTCGGAAGACCGTGTATCCACGACATGAGGGTGGTGCCTTCGATGCTGCACCAGGCATTGAAATTTATGACGCTCGATGGAGTTAAAATGGTCTACGGGGAGAAACTGGCCGCAAAAGAAATGTTCGCAGTCGAAGAGGTGACGCCAGCACCAACGGTTCCAAACCAAGTGATCAAAGACGGGACAAAATAGCAATCATAGATACCGTCTTCGGCAGATATGAACAAACAAGCATATGTTGAGGATGATGATTATGGGATTCCCACATCTTTTATCACCCCTGATAATTTTGATGCCACTAAATCGACGGTCGAGGAACTGAACAAGTCATGCTGTGAGAGGACTTGCCTGGTCGAAAGGTATACCTGGGCACGAGGCTGAGCCTCGAGCTTAGGACAATACTTATTCAATTTCTTAAAACTAATGAAGACTGTTTCACTTGGTCCCACCTCGATATGACAGGTATCCCATTGAAGATAACCACTCACAAGCTGAGCCTGGATCCGAAGTTCCATCCGGTTAAACAAAAAAGGAGGCCCCAGTCCAAAATCAAACATGCTTTCATCAAGGATGAGGTAACTAAACTTTTAAAGATAGGGTCTATTCGGGAGGTCAAATACCCGGATTGGTTGGAAAACGTAGTGGTAGTCCCTAAGATAGGGTATAAATTAAGAATGTGTGTAGATTATAAAGATTTGAATAGCATGTCCTAAAGACTCTTTTCCGTTGCCCAACATCGACCGCATGATCGATGCTACTGCCGGCCACGAGACCCTTAGTTTTCTCGACACATATTCCGGATACAACCAAATACAGATGGATCTAGGTAATCAGGAAAAAACTTCCTTCATCACTAAATATGGCACATACTGTTATAATGTAATGCCATTTGGGTTGAAATAAGCTGGTGTCACATACCAACGCCTAGTAAATCGAATATTCGAGAAACAATTAGGAAAGTCAATGGAGCTTTATATTGACGACATGTTACTTAAATCCCTGTGAGCAGAGGACCATTTAAGAAATTTGCAGGAAACATTTAGTATACTGAAGCAGTACAACATGAAGCTGAAACCAGAAAAATGCGCGTTTGGAGTGGGGTTGGGTAAATTCCTCAGATTCATGGTGTCGAATCGGGGAATCGATATCAACCCTGAAAAGATCAAAGATATCGAAGATATCACAGTCGTAGACAATGTGAAAGCCATGCAAAAGTTGACCAGGCGAATAGCTGCTCTGGGTCGATTTATTTCGAGGTCGTCCGACAAAAGCTACCAGTTCTTCACACTATGAAAAAATATGAACAACTTTTCATGGACCCCATAATGCCAGCAAGCTTTGGAAGAACTCAAAAGGTATTTATCGAGCCCGCCATTGCTTCAAGCGGACGAAAAATTGTACCTTTACTTAGCGGTCTCGGAGATAGCGGTAAGCGGAGTCCGAGTTCGGGAAGAACAAGGTACGCAATTTCCAATTTACTATGTCAGCAGAACCTTAGGCGAAGCCGAAACTAGGTACCCCTACCTAGAAAAACTGGCGCTCGCTTTGTTAAGTGCCTCTAGGAAACTGAAACCGTACTTCTAATTTCATCCCATATGTGTCGTAACGACTTACCCATTGAGGAATGTTATGCATAAGCCCGAGCTCTCGGGCCGATTGGCCAAATGGGCCATAGAAATAAGTGGGTACGACAATCGACCTCGGACTGCCATTAAATCTCAGGTGTTGGCAGATTTCGTGACCGATTTCACACCGACCCTAATACCCGAGGTTGAAAGAGAGTTGTTAGCTAACTCAGGAACTTCCTCGGGAATATGGACCCTCTTCACAAACGGTGCCTCAAACGCAAGGGGGTCTGGACTTGGCATCGTATTGAATCCACCAGCAGGTAATATAATTAGACAATCTATTAAGACTATGAAATTGACTAACAACGAGGTCGAATATGAAACCATGATTGCAGGCCTAGAACTAGCCAATAGCTTGGGAGCGAAAGTGATCGAAGCCAAGTGCGACTCCCTTCTTGTGGTAAATCAAGTCAATGGAACGTTAGAGGTCAGAGAGGAATGGATGCAAAGGTACTTACACAAACTACAAGTGACATTACATCGGTTCAAAGAATGGACCTTACAACATATACCTCGGGATCAAAACAGCGAGGCCGACGCCCTCGCCAGCTTGGGTTCATCGATCGAAGACGACAAATTCGACTCGGGAGAAGTCGTACAACTTATGAGGTCAGTACTGGAGGAAGGCCACGCTGAGATCAACTCAACGAGCCTAACTTGGGATTGGAGGAACAAATACATAGAATATCTCAGCTCTGATAAACTACCCTTGGATCCAAAAGAGTCGAGGGCCCTGCATACAAAGGCGGTCCTATTTAGCTTGTCCGAAGATGGAATCTTGTTCAGAAGAACATTTAGTGGCTCACTCGTGATATGTTTGGGACCGGGTGATACTGAGTACATTTTGAGGGAAATCCACGAGGGTACCTGCGGAAACCATTCAGGCGCAGAGTCATTATTTCGAAAAATAATTAGAGCCGGTTATTATTGGGTCGATATAGAAAAAGACGCAAAGGAATTTGTTCGGACATGTGACGAATGCCAAAGGAACGCCCCGATGATCCATCGACCCGGGGAGATGCTCCACTCGATTTTATCACCATGGCCGTTCATGAAGTGGGGGATGGACATCGTTGGCCCTCTTCCGTGGGCACCAGGTAAAGCTCAATTTATACTATTTATGACTGACTAATTTTCTAAATGGGTGGAAGCTCAGGCATATGAGAAGGTTATGGAAAAAGAAGTCATCGATTTCATTTGGGATCACATCATATGCGGATTTGGAATGCCAACCAAGATCGTACACGACAATGAAAAGCAATTCATCGGTAGAAAAGTAACCAAATTCCTCGAAGATCACAAGATCAAAAGGATCCTATCAACACCCTACCACCCTAGTAGGAATGGACAAGCCGAATCTACCAACAAAACCATACTCCAAAACCTCAAAAAGAGGTTAACCGATGCCAAAGGAAGATGGAAAGAAATCTTACCCGAAGTCCTATGGGCATACCATACGACCGCGAAATCCAGCACCAGGGTCTCTCTGGTTTATAGTGCCGAAGCTTTGATACGGGTCGAGGTCGGGGAGCCAAGTATCAGATTCCGGTATGCAACAGAGGAATCGAACCACGAAGCCATGAATACGAACTTAGAGCTGTTAGATGAGAGACGTGAAGCCGCCCTTGTTCGGTTAGCTCCTCAAAAGCAAAGGATCGAGAGGTATTACAACAGAAGGGCCAACCTTCGATACTTCAACATCGGGGACTTAGTACTAAGAAAGGTCACGGCGAACACACGGAGTCCAAACGAGGGAAAGCTGGGACCAAACTGGGAAAGACCTTATTGTCTCATTAAAATCACCGGAAAGGGATCCTACAAGTTCAGAATGATGGATGGTAAACAACTACCGAACAACTAGAATATAACTCACTTAAAGCAGTATTACTGCTAAGGTACGGCCCTGCTCTTTATTTTTCTTTTATTTGCATTATGAACTAACGCTTGCAGGTATCAAACAAGGGCCATACGAGATGTTAGGTCTGAAAGCACGCGTTGCACTCTTTTTTTCCTTGGACCCGTTTTGTCCCAAATGGGTTTTACGGCAAGGTTTTTAACGAGGCAACAAGTAAATCGTGCTAACCTAGATTCAAAGGCCGGTAACGAATCGGTGACAACAGTATTCGACGCCTGTCTTCGATCGACCCCAAATACTGAGGGCCACTTTAGCATGGAAAGAGACTTCAGGATTGAAGGGTTGAAGATCAATAAGATTCAATGTAAGGGCCAAATGGTCAAATGAACCGTGCTCAAATAGATTGATCAAACCCTAACATAAAACTTGTACACATACATGGCAGAATAAAGTGAAGTCTCTTCTTTGCAGACATCATGTCTTTTAAAACTTCTCCTTTAAAATTCTTAAGGAATTCCCTGCTTACGGTACCCTAAAAGTAACAAGCCCAAGGGCCACCTTAACCTAAGTTTGAATAATCACTCTCTCAATCGGGGATCGTCATCCGAAAAACAAACTCAGACAGTCCAAGTTATTAGATCTTGGGGACATAAGACTTATTAGGCAACCCCCGAACTTTATAGGCTAAGGCCGTTCTGAGTTAACATCACTCGAGGGCACGAAGCTTATTCGGCAATGCCCTAATTAAAAAGCTATGGCCATTCCGAGTCAACAGCACTCGAGGGCACGAAGCTTATTCGGCAACGCCCGAATTAAAAGGCTTAGGTCATTCCGAGCTAACAGCACTCGAGGGCACGAAGCTTATTCGGCAATGCCCGAATTAAAAGGCTAAGGCCGTTCCGAGTTAACAGCAATAGAGGGCATGAAGCTTATTTGGCAATACCCGAATTAAAGGGCTAAGGCCATTCCGGGTTAACGAAACCCGAGGGCACAAAGCTTATTTGGCATTGCCTGAACTATAAAGGCTATGGCCACATAAACACGGCTTGGAGACGTCTGAAGCCCGTAACAAAAACAACAAAGTATTGAAATTTCTTAACCGGTTCTAAAGGCTACCATCGGCAAATTATAAACCTAAACTACTTTAGGGAAGAAAGTTTTCGGTAACACTAAATCCCCATGAGGTCTCGAAACGAAATAACATTAAAGGCAAGATTCGTTCGAGCCTTCGCAACCTAACTATTTCATACTAAGGCATATCGATATTTGCGAATACAAATAAAAAATTAAAAAAAATATTTGGAAGCTTTGAAAGGCAAGCCTTATATATATATATATATATATATATATATATATATATATATATATATATATATATATATATATATATTAAAAATTCCTTCTACAAGGACTAAATAGTCCCGACATAAAATTTTTACAAAGGCCGAGCAGCCTTGATAGACAGTATTAAGCACAGAAAGGGATAAAATTGAACAGAAGCGACTTGATCTAGATTGGATCCCGCCTCGTCATCAGGATTTTCGTGGTCCTCTCATTCTTCGGACCCGACTGAACCCTCAAAATCATCCTCTTCAGGATAGGCCAATTTTCTGGCCTCGACTTCAGACATCTTGACATACTCAATCTCCGCAGATAAGTCAAAACCTCGAGCGTGGACTTCCTCGAGGGCCTGCCTACGGGAGCGCCACTTCATATGCTCGACCATATTTTTTTATTGGTCTTGAGCTGCTTCGGCATCAGCCTTGTACTGCGTCACCATTTCATCAGCTTCGGCTTTGATCACGACGGCTTCCGACTTGGCCATTTTAAGCTCCTTGGCTTGATTATCTTGATCTGAGACAACCGAATTGACCCGAGATTGAAGCTCCTTGGCCTTTTTAGTCTGGATCTCGGCTTTTTCCTTTGCCGCTTTTAGCTGGGTCTCTGCTGAAGTTAGTTGTGTTAGAGCTACCTCTTTTTTTTCAAGGCTAGATGATCTATATTGCCTCTCCATTCATCAACCTAAGATTTAACCACATCCATCTTGGCCCGAAGCTTATCGATCCGATCGAGTTTTTGCTGGACCTGTGAATTTTGACCATCAGTCACTGAATCGAATTTTTGCTGGACCTGCGAATTTTGGCCATTAGTCACTGAATCAAATTCGTATCACTTACGTCATGAGTCTATCGTCACTTATCAGAGTAATAATCGGAAGCTCGTATAGTGAGAATGTAAGGCTCATATCGTTTCTCGTCATTACTCTCCGAAAAAGAGGGGACTATCTTTAAAAATCGGGCTCGACTATTGCATGACAGATCGGGCTCGGAACGCGAAGGGCTAAAGATCGACCCCGAGTTTCATTCGAAGCAGAACATGAGGTTAGAATGTCCGTCCTATAGTACACTGAGCCCGTGATTCGGAACCGATCCTGACCCCGAACATGCTCGAGGGAAGATCGTCGAATCTAAATAACGGAAAGCCAGAATATCCGTAAATGGGCCGAGCATCGCGGCGTGAATCTCGGCACGAATAAATGGAACCGCTTAATTAGAAAATCAAGAGATTTTTTACCTTATATAGAGTTGTACCTAAAGTAGGATTCCCTTACTATATAAAGGGGATCTAATTATTTGTAAGGAAACTTTTGATTTGATCACGAAAAATAATAATAGACTGATCTCTTTAGTTATTATTGTCTCATTATTCTATTTCTGACTCTGATTGCTACGTTTCTTGGCCCAAGGGCGATCATCCTACAAGGCCAACGTTGCCCAACTTGTGTGGTTTGCATTCATCTTTTATCATTAATTTTAATTTCAATTTGATTTCTCATTTTTGTATCAAATTAGATCACCTATCTTTAAAACCGCGTATAAATTCAATTGTTATCTGATTTTGAGGGTAAACAAACCGAATGTAGGATAAAACAATTGTCAAAAGTAGCATGTATTTTTGAGGTGCTCTGAAGCTTTAAAATTAGAAGTTCGTTTAAAAGGTACTCTTGTATGTTTACTGCAAATATGTGTAAATGAACTGAAACTACTTAGTTACTTTTCCTCAATAATTTGATATGTGAATTTCTATTTTATGATCCAAACTGTTCCATTAATTCTTTTACTTCCCTTTCTTCTTTGCATGTCATACGTATCAGAGCTGAAGAGTCTCGAAGTGAGACTCAACGTCATTGCCGCATGGAACCAGCATAATATCATTTTTTCGTCACTTCTTTGAGCATCAAAACTATGAGAGAATTGTACTGCTTACCACTTTCATTTTACTCCAGCTCAGCTCTTTTTCAGGGACTATCGTGTTGCTATGGCTTCTTTGATTTGCTTTTTGAAATATAGCTGTTTACCCTAAAAATTGGATAACAATTAAATTTATATGTGATTTTAAGAATACATGATCTAATTTGATACAAATGACAAATAATCAAATTGAAATTGAAATTAAATAATAAATGAAAGAATGCAAACCACCCAAGCTAAACGATGATGACCACGTTGGTTGGTCCTTTTTTGGGTAGGGATCGATTATAATTGAAATTGGAATAAGATAATAAGATAATGATTCAAGAGACCAATCTATAGCTGTATTTTTTGTTGAGATTCCAAGTGTCCTTACAAATAGTTAGGACCCCCTTTACAAAAATAGAGGAATCCTACTTTAGGTACAACTCTATGTAAGGTAAAAAATCTCCTGATTTGCTAATTAAACAGTACCATTGATTTGTGCCAAGATTTCCGTCATGATGCTCGTCCCACTACGGATATTCTGGCTTTACGTTATTTAAGTTCGAGGGTCCCCCTCTAGAGCATGTTCGGGGTCAGCATCGGTTCCGAATAACGGGCTCGATGTTCTTCAAGAACGGACATTCTAACCTCGTATTCTACCTCGATGAAATTCGAGGTCGATCTTCAACCCTTCGCATTCCGAACCCGATCTTTCGTGCAACAGTTGAGTCCGATCTTGACCGTATACAGTCGAGCCCGATTTCGACCGTGTACAATAGCATCTAAATATGGGGATATAGAATCCGTACTTTTTTAAACTTAGCTATATTTATCTATTGAGGTTTCTTTAAATCAGTTCATTATATTTCAAAACCTATAAACCAACTACTTTATTGCTATAGCCTGTAACCATATTCAAGGTATTTAAACATTTTAAGAAGTTTTCGTTATTAACATTTCAGGAAGTTCGATTTTCAAAATGTGAGTCTTTCTATTCTTTTTGTGTCCCACATCCGCCTATGTTAAAGCATCCTCCCATTCTTCAGTGAAAGGAAATGCTACTCGGGGATTAAAAAAGAAAGCTGGTGCCACGTCAGAAAGACTTGGTTCGTAGAGTAGAGGCCTTTCCTACGTCTTCTCTCGCATCTGGGTCCACACTATCAGATTCTGGGCCTGCTGCCCTATCCTCGGTGAATTCCTCCCCGGCGGGGGTCTCTTAGGTGAAGGTGCTAGTGAAATGCCCAATCACTTCGTTAATCAAATGCCAAACTCAATCACAAGCTATAAAGGGAAAAAAATCCATTGAGGATTTGTGCTTGTGGGCCGGGGTGAATATTGCAGACCAGCGGATCCCACCAAATCATTAAACCTGGCGACTGCTCGCTCTTTGATCAGTGATTCAGCGGCCACTACATCGGGCAATGTGGTGTAATACGCGAAGCCTGTTGAAGAATGAGCCGGCGACTCATAGGCAGTGGCTTGGTTAAGGGAACCCACCGGAGCCGTAGCGAAAGCGAGTCTTCATAGGGCAATTGTCACTGCTTATGGACCCGAACCTGGGTGATCTATCCATGACCAGGATGAAGCTTGGGTGAAACTAAGTGGAGGTCCGACCGACTGATGTTGAAGAATCAGCGGGTGAGTTGTGGTTAGCGGTGAGGGGAGCAGCATCTTATTCTCTTCGTGAGAACTTCCGGATCGTAGAAGCATTCGGAACGGGCTCCGTGTTTTTTCGTTGGCAAAAACGATCCATTCCATTCGGGGCTTCGGGGAACCCAAAAACTTTTTTTAAAAAATGAATATTAGAACGTCGTGTTCAACGGAACAACTTAAAATATTTTCTGGTTTATGCTCATTCTTCTGTTAAAGATATAGTCATAAATTTTCTTCCAAAAGTCAGGTTATCAGACCTTAAACCGCAGTCTCTTTACAGGAAGTAGTTTGAAAAAATTGAAGTACAAATATAATTTTTCGCACTACGAAAGAGTTCGTTTAACTCGATTCGAACCAGTAAGCTTCAATCATCTTGGTATTCTCTCTTGACAATTTTAAGATCCAAGCGATGTTAGTTTATTTTAAGACCAACTCATTTTGCTATAATACTAGTTATCTTTTAAATACTTGGAAGATATTGTAAATTAATTAACTTGAGTTCGGTAGGTTAATCATAGTTAGCGATTCATAATGGCTGCTTTCATAACCTTTCCTATAGGATTAATTAGAACCCTTACCTATAAGCTTGTATTGGGTAAAATTGATGAATGACCGGTGGATATTCGTCGAGTGGGCACGTGACAGTAAAGACAGGTAGGGTATGAGTCAGTAAAGAGCTGACAGCGGTTACAAGCATGTGACCGGTGTTGTGTGAGTTCCCAAGACAATGGACTGGAGATGAAAGTTTGAAAGGAAGATATCGGTTGAAGTAGGCAGCATTCTAAGAGCGGTTGTTACAAAGAATCTTTATTTATGCTCCAATCATTATGCAGCTATCAAGAGGGGTCTTTATTCATATTGAAGAGGAGCATGATTTGGGGATCTTGTCTCCCTGAATTTAGCTATAAATATAGGAATGTATACTCAGTGTAGAAAAAAATTACTTGTACGAGAAAAGGCTAAACTTACTCTTGTTTTCTACTAAAATATTTTTACTCTATATTTTGTTCCTATTCTTTGTTCCGGAGAAGCTCACTTCACAGCAAGCTTGTATTTTCTTCAAGTATTCTTAATCAATATATCTTTGTTCTTTTTTACTCTATATTTGTCATAGCCCGAAATCCACCTAGTCGTGATGGTACCTAACCCAACCCGCTAGGTAAGCCAAATAACAGTTACAATTATAATAAATATAATAAGTAATCAATAAGTGATATAGCTAAATTTTCATAAAATATCCCAAGGATTAGTAGTACCAGTCATGAACCACTAAGATTTAGATTAACGATGTTGATACAAAAATAAATAGAATATATTTATGGAACATACATAAACAGAGTATGAATCCAAAACTACCAAAGAGAAGTGGTAGCTAAATCCAAAAACGCAGGTACATCTTCAATGCAAGTTTCTGTTATCCATAGCAACTCAGGTCCAAGATTTGCACGCAACATGCAGAAGTGTAGTATAAGTATAACCGACCCCATGTACTCAGTAAATATGATAACTAACCTCGGCGAGGTAACAGTGGCAAGAATTATTAATGATACTTGCTAATAACATTTTCACTTCCCGAATTACACAAGTACACAACACTTGTGCCATCTAATCATACAACACAGATAAAACTACATCAGTGTACAAGAGATAATGTGCTAAGTCCTCAATCAATTGACAGTCCAGCATATAGAGAAGAGATACATGAAATACCAGATAATCCTTCATCAGTTGCATATAGAGAAGATGCAAGAAACATCAATTAATCCTTCAACAATTGCATATAGAGAAGATATGCATGATTAAACTAGTCGTTATATTGATTCACATATAAAGAAGATATGTATTGTGTCTCATCTCATCAAGTAAGGTAGCATATAGAGAAGATATACATAAAAGCATGCATGCACTACGGAGCTAGCAAATAGAGAAGAGATGCAGCAAAATCACATATACATGTAGGGAAATTACAAGTAGAGAAGAAATGCAATAACTAAATCAAACACTGGCCAGTTTTCCTCATACCGTGTGTGCAATGAAAGAACTGGGCTCACCAAATAGATGGTATGAGAATCCTAGGGCTTTGAATCGTTAACATGTAAATCATTACCTGAATCGTGAGATGCAGGCTCCGGGCAAAAGGGACGTCAGTACATTTGAATTGCACTGGTATGTAAAGCAACTAAAAGAAAGAAATGTAAATGCTGAAATTGAAACTAAACTGATAACTGAGAATAGAACTGATAACTGACAATTGACAACTGATAACTAAGAACTAAACTGATCTAAGGAAGTAAGGATGTGAATATTCTCTCTTCTGAATGATGAACCACCTGTTTATCTGAGCAAATAAACTGTGACATCCGGCCGAATATATATGTGCACAAGTTGCAATCTCGGGCCCAAGTATACGTATAAATAACTGCGGCCTCCGGTCCAGAGATGCATAAAGCATAAACTACGGCCTCAGGCCCAAAGATGCATAAAGGATAAACTGCATGCTCAGGCCTAAAGATGCATACAGCATAAACTGCAGCCTCATGCCCAAATATAGGTGTTTAACATTTAGGGATTTAAAATCAGGAACAGAGAATTATACATCATACATGATGCTTAAATACTTAATCATACTGAGTTACATGATACCGGAATGCTGAATAGAACTAGACTGAGAAATGTATTCATAAACTGATTATGAGAACTGAAGTTTCAATTGTTTATGACATGATGAGTAATCTATACTGAGACTCATGGGCATCAAGCACAAGTTTATAATGATTATACACTAAGCTCACAACGTTTGGAATGAAAGTCGTGAACTAATTATGAAGCTAGAGAGTAGAAATTCTACAACTATTCAAGTAATTAAGCTTAACTATATTTCTGAGGCAATTAATAATGTTGTAAAATAACGAAGTGTAGGGAGAATCATTAACATTGCAAAACATAGAGAATTAGTCTCACATACCTTAACTTCTTACTCTTGAGTGTAATACAACATTCGCCAACCCTTTCAACTTTAATATATAGCAATACAAGTCAAAAGGATTCCATATTAGCTACAATACCCATGTTTTGGCCACTTAGGAATTTTATCAAATAACTTATGGCGTAAAGCCTCATAGCCCTTATTAATGGTGTTTCTACACCCAACAACCCATTCTCTTACTCCTAAGTAATTCTAAAATCTAAAATTTCTTATAACCAATATCATTCTTCATACCCATAAGATAAAAGACATCCTTAACCAATAATCAACGATCAACAACCTAAACCTATAATTGTTCATGCTTTTCTATCAAACCCATCAACTCATATATCATGAACTTAGAGTGTATAATCATGAATCCAATGCTATAAGCAATTCAAGGGTGAAGATATTACCTTTTTGATGTTCAATTCTCTTGAATTCGAGTTCTAGAGTTTCTTTTCTCAACCATGATGTCTCAATCGAATATCTAATGATTTGAAGAGTTTACCAATGTTAATAAGGTGTGGAGAATTGAAATTAACTTATAATCATCATTAGAACTTACCTTGAATAATGGAGGGACCTTGGAGGAAGTTGGGTTCTTGAGAGATTCCCTTTCTAGAGCAATTTTACGTGTTTAGGGTGTGAAGGATGACGTAGGGCTTTTAAAAGACCCTATAGGTGTGCTTCCACACAGCTAAAGGCCCAACCACACACCTGGACGTGCAAAAAAGGCAGTGGCACTACCAAAATTGTGCAATCGCGCACAGGAACAGCTGGGCGCACACCTAAGCACGCAAACTATGTATCACCCAGTAAAACGTGTATAACATTTTGCACAAAGATCCATTCGGGCTCCACAGTATATCATTGGAAAGGTAATTCAAAGGGATACAACTTTTATGTTTTAAGATTTCTCAACTTCCCGGCCTATATTCATGAAATCAGGCTGGAAGCCAGACCTTCCATAAACTTAGTCGATTTTATCGAATCTTATGCACCTCACTCTCCGTCTTGATTCTAAAACACCTACTTCCATCCATATTTATCCTGATAGGACTTTACATGTCTAAAATATCATATCAATACTTATTTGACACATCCACACCTAGTCCGAATTTCTGGAGTGTTACATTATCTCTCCCTTGGGATCATTCGTCCTCGAATGATTGTCCTGACTGTAACTACGGCTAACTCTGGACCTTAAACGGGTCTGATGGAAACATGTGAACACTGAATTGTCATGAACACATGCATTCTAAACTGAATGAATACATGATTACTGAACTGCTGAGATACTAAATTGAATGACTACTGCATTGATTGAATATTGAGCCGACTAAATACTGAAAGACATGGAGATTATAATATAAGGTCTAAATGGAAAGTTAGTTACTTTCAACATTTCTCTGAAACACTCACCAGCTATCATAGCATAACACAAGCCTCACAGGTCATCATAATGCACATAACATGAAACATATACGTGAATACTGCTCTGCCATGGATATGTGAATACTGAACTAACATGGATATATGAATACTGAACAGCACGAATATTTGAGTACTGAACTGACATCAAAACCTGAGTACAAAGCTTGCATGAATATCTGAGTATTGGATTGACATGAGTATTTGAGTATTGAACTGACATGAATATTTGAATACTGGAAACTTGAATATTATAACATGACACGTGAGATACTAGGTGTACAACTGCCAATTCTAGTGGCAACTCTAACTCATAAGATACTTGCTCGATTCGTGTAGGATCCTATACGTACCAATGTATCTATGATTGATCTTTCTTTTATTCACGAATCTTATAACACCTTTCATAGGCGAAACTTTCAGAAACACCCAATCATCACTAGAAACTCTAGGTCTCTATGCTGCATGTCCGAATAGGACTTTTGGCGGCGTTGAGCTGTCCTCAAACGCTCTTGAATCAACTTGACTTTCTCCATAGTCTGATAGACTAAATTTGGTCTCAACAGCTCTACTTCTCCAACTTCGAACCAACCAATTGGCGATCTACACCTTTGACCGTATCGAGCTTCGTACGATGCTATCTTGATACTAGAATGGCAGCTGTTATTATAAGCAAACTCAATGATAGGTATGTGATCATCCCAATTACCTTTAAAATCAAGGACATAGCCTCAAGTGTCTGAATAGTGCGCTCTGCCTGACCATCTGTTTGAGGATGAAGAACTATGCTGAGGTTTACTCTTGTGCCTAATCCTTTCTGAAAGAATTTTTAAACGTTCATTGTAAACTGAGCACCACGATCTATTATGGACAATGGAGTCCCATGCAATCGGAGTATGTCCCGAATGTATAACTTAGCATATCTTCTACTGAATCTGTGGTCTTTACTAGCAAGAAGTGGGGTGACTTGGTAAGTCGATCTACAATCACCCAATCAAATCATGCTTTCAAAATAAGCTAGATAATCCTGTTACAAAGTCCATATTTACCATCTTCTCTAAAGAATATGTGTATTCTATGGTAAAACACTGGGCATTCTGCTGCTCGACTTCACTTGCTGACAATTCAGACACTTGGCCACAATGTCTGCAACATTTTTTTCCATGTCCTTCCACCAAGAAATCTCCTTGAGATCATGATATATTTTTGGGAACCTGGGTGGATAGAATACCTGGAATTATGGGCTTCTAACATGATCCTCCCTCTCTAAGTCCATCTATGTCTGGAACGCATAGTCTTCCTTGGTACCTCAAAGTACCATCATCTCCCCCTTGTTCGAAAGCTATCTCTTATGCTTGTGAATCCCCTCTTGCAGCTGCAACAAGTAGGGGTCATCAAACTATTTCTCCTTCACTTCGGATACCAAGGAGGAACAAGTCCAGTTCTAGACAACAACTCCACCATTTTTGGAGTCCAAAAGTCGAACTCCTAACTTGGCTAAGCGGTGAACTTCTTTCACCATAGTTCAATTGTCTGCCTCAATCATGAGATATACTTCCCGTACTTGATTTTCTTGTCAAGGTACATCCTAAAAACACTTATAATATTTTTATGATCTAACTCTTTGACCAGTACACCGAATATTAGAGTCTCGTGCAATGGCACTACCCTCGTGATACATAATTGGGCATGATTTTATAGTTTTTATACCCCATGCTAATATGTGTGTTTAAATCTCCAACTGGACTTACTAACGATTTTCACGTCTCCCCCTTAGACAAAAAGTTAAGGTCTTGTACTTGCGGAGCCTTTTCTTTTGTTGGGATCCGAACAACTTTTCTTATCTCCTACAATTCTTTGTACTTTACATCAATGACAACTCATCTTCCGACTTATTTCTGAGCTGTCTTTCTTACTAGAAAACTAAATTACTTACATAAACGGAAAGCTAATGTATTCACAACTATCATACATAATCTTAATGATTTAACTCTGCTCACACTATCAATCTTGGGGAAACCCCTTTTCGATGACTCTTAAATGCTATTCTTCTGTAGTTTGCTCTCTTACTGCCTAGTTGATATTTTTTCTTCCACTATCATTGTACTTTAGATTTAACTTAAACTCTTTGGTTCTAACACGCGTCCGGTATTTCAAACTGTAACACACTAACTAGTGTTAACCTGGATAAGTAAATTAAATCGTACCTCTACAACCTCTGCTAAAATTACTAATTCATTGTATTTACTCAAAACTTACTTACTGTTCTTTTACTAACCACGTGCTAGAATCATGTTTCCTTGTTTTGCTTTGAATTGCTAAGTGAAGCATATGGTTAATCCTAACTTCCCTCACCATCCGACCCTATGCTACGGTCGCATACTATCTTCTCTTTTTTTAACTATGTACATGGATCACACTTAGGAAAATTTCATTTGTCTTAAACTAAATTGGAATATTTAACCCCAAACTTTTTATACACTACAAAATCATATGAAACTATAAAAATCCAGGGTAAACAGTTAGTCACATAACATAAGGGGGAATATCAATATCTTTTATATCACAATAATAGCTTCTTCTAGTAGTAACTTACTAATGTGGTACTTTCTAGTTCTAATTTGAGTAAATCTGAACAACTTAAAATCATTCCCTGAAATTCAATATCGGTTGCTCTTGGTTCTCATTTCGTACATCATATCTTCTTAGTCATATGCATGAGTTGTACGAAAAATACATCGTTGGTAATAACCAATGTTTCTGACTCCTTGGTGTTTTTCCCTTAGGCCTTTTTCTGTCAAAAACTATAGTGATCAATCATATGCCCACTACGGTTAAATTCTTAACCTGTTACACTGTGGGGTCTGACATCTAAACTACCATCACCTCACCTGTGGCTCCATTTTCAAGAATTAAAATGAAATTGTTCTGTGAGGTAAAACACATACGGATACACTACCATACACAAACTTGTCCTTCAAAGTATACCATTATCTAATAAATCACTTTCTGCACCATCTGGCGAGTCTTGGGTCATAATCCTGACCTAAAACGTGCAAAGATTTCACTATAATCACTGCTACTTACTTTGTCTTTTAGCATCCATAGGCATCAACATATATTCACAAGTCACCAAAATTTGGATATACTAAAAATTAGAGATCTTGTAACTAAATAACTGAATATTGGTGTCACAACCCAAAAATCCAACTAGTCATGATGGCACCTAACCCAACCCGCTAGGTAAACCAATTAACAACTGACCAATTCCAATGAAATTAAATAAAAGAAAATATCTAAAACTAATACATTCCCCAAGGACTGGTAATACAAATCATGAGCTTCTAAGATCAGAGTTTATAAAGCTGGTATGAAAATACATCATATGTTCGAAATAAGCATAAATAGATTGTTATGAATCTAAGGCTAACATAAAAAAGAGGCAGCTACGACCGGAATGCAGGTACATCTTCAAACCAGCTCCCGTCGATCTCAGCAACGTCAGCAGCCAACATCTGCACGCAAGGTGCAGAAGTGAAGTATGAGTACAACCGACCCCATGTACTCAATTAGTAACAAACCTAACCTTAGGATGAAAGTAGTGACGAGCTGGAACAAAGGTCGAGTCCAATACCAATAGCCAACAATAGTTCATAACAACATAAAGCAAGTAATAAAAGAAGTAATTCAGAGATAAAATGCTTAGCTTATTCATAGTTTCCCGAAAAAATAGTTCTGCTTTTCAACTATATCAGTGAAACCCAAATCCTTTACCGAAATCGTCAAAAATATGAGTAAGTTTGAAAATAGTAATTTTTCCCGAAAATCCTTTCAACAATAAATAGATATTCCATTTTTCTTTCCAAATAGCTAGTGTAACATATATCACTATGCCCATATGTCAATATGTGTAAGAAGTCATGAATGACGTGATATCATACAACATGAGAAAAAAATGCATCTCTATACCTGTATGTCATATGTGCATGTCAATGCAATGCATCTCAGAGATGAACTCATGTACTCACACTCCCAGAGTACTCAATTTCTCTGTCTCACACTGTGATGACCCGACAAGTCCTCTCACGAGTTACCGCTTCGTTTCCCCCATTTCTACCTCATTATGCTTCGTTATCCGTGTTTCATGTGATCCAATTGAGTAAGTTGCATTTGGAGTGAAATCGGTAAGAAATGAGACACTTAGTCTCTTTCAAGGAGGCTTAAGTTGTAAAAGTCAACCGTATGTTAACTTATGAGTTAGAGGGCTCGGATGTGAATTCCGATAACTCGGTTAGTTTCGGGAGAGGATTTATGACTTAGGAGAGTGATCGGAATTAGTTTTGGAGGTTCCGTGTAGAATTAGGCTTGAATTGGTGAAGTTAGAATTTTGGCGATTTCCAACTGATAGGCGAGATTTTGATCCGAGGGTCAGAATGGAATTCCGAAAGTTGTTGTAGCTTCAATATGTGATTTATGACTTGTGTGCAAAATTTCAGGTCATTCGGACGTGGTTTGGTCGGGTTTAGATCAAAAGAGCGATTTAGAAGATTTTGAGATCCTTAGGCTTGAATCCGATGCGAATTTGATGTTATGATGTTGATTTGAACGTTCCGAAGGTTGGAACAAGTTTGAATAATGTTATGGGACATGTTGGCGTGTTTGGTTGAAGTCCCAAGGGCCTCGAATGGATTTTGGATGGTTGATGGAGTTTAACTTTGGCGTTTCAAGAAGGTGTCGATGTCGTACCTTCAAGGAAAAGTGGTATCATATTGTGCAAATGAACTCCAAATTCAGTTTTGATTGAAGCATTAGATCCGTATCGAAATTTTGGAGTCATAGCAAAAAGAATCGCCCAATTCAGACATCGTATGAGAAAGTTATGCCCATTTTCGCGACGAGGAAAAAATCTGCCGAAATGTGAGATCCGCGATCGTGGATCAACAAATGCGAACCGCGGAATGGACTTTGAGGTCGCAAACTGAGGCAGGAAGGGTCTATAAGCGGGGGTTTTGGCCATTTTGGCCATTTTAACATATTTGGGGCTAGGGAGGTCGGATTGAGGCGATTTTTGAGGCAATTTTCAAAGAAAACATCGGGGTAAGTGTTTTTTATCATAAATCCTTCATAGATCATGATTCCATACTCATTTACATCATGAATCCATGAATCTATGGAAGAAAAATCAGAATTTTTTTCAAATCTTCCAAGAACGAAAATTTAAGATTTGAAAGCCAATCCGATGTCAGAATTCGACAAATTTTATATGGTTGAACTCGTATCGGAGTGGGTTATCACATTTTGTGGGTTTTGTACGATTACGAGAAGTGGGCCCCACTGGCAATTTTGAGTTAAATTTCGGATTTGAATCCGGAAAATTTGTAAATTCATATGGAATTAGTTTCTACTATGTGTATTGAGTGTATTAAATTAATTGTGACTAGATTTGAAGCCTTCGGACGCAAAGTTTCAAGGCAAAGGTTTATCAGAACCTTGAATTTAGTTGCAAAGCGAGGTAAGTAGTTGTCCTAATCTTAGCTTGAGGGACTAGAAATCCTGTACTACTTGTTAAATTACTTCTTGTTGAGAACAATGTATAGGTATGGTGACGAGTACCTATACATTGGTGTCGAGCATGACCGTGGGTCATATATTGATAAGTGTTGTACAATTATTGTTCTAATTGCTAAATAATATCTGTGATTGTTGTTGTAATATAAGTGGGAGCGGGTGGCACGCCTGTCACAAGATATCGTGAAATGAGGGCGGGTGGTACGCCTACCACATGAATTTATCATTATAATTGTTCCTCGTGATTACAGGTTGATGTATCTTTTATTCGGCATAATTTAGATTGTTAGATGGACTAGTTGAATAAGGAAGTGTTACAAGTCAAAAAGGGGTCCAGTGTCTAAGTCATGGGTAGTGTCTTAGGAGTTCATTAGGAGTTTAAGGGATCCGGTGTCACAATAGTAGCGTCGTGTCTAGGTTTAATGAAATGATAATTGGGTTAGGAGGTGAATTGCAGAACTTCGACTGTAATTAAGTACAAACATTGATTGAGCTAAATAGGAGTCGAATATGGTTTGGTTGTAACTGATTTCCCCCTGGCCAGGATGATTGTTTGATGTTATTTATTCCCTAATTGGGAAGT